>OMKK01083480.1:0-16057 GCA_900302305.1 Polymixia japonica | reverse complement strand
AGGAGAGAAAGGAGTTCACGACGAGGGAGAGACGGGGGAGAGGAGGAGGGGGGCTTGATGTGTGCGCGCTTTAGCACAAAAAAGTTGAAATAATTTCCAAGGATTATGGGAGATCAAAATGAGCCTTGCTGTATTGGTTTAACGCTACCAGAACCTGATAATTGATGTCAAACAAACTCCGGCAACATAAATTATATCGCAATTTAACAGAAACAAGGTGGTTTATTCATGTTTGTTCAGATACTCTATAGTTGTTGAATAATTCCTGCTAATTCTAATTTTCTAATTCAGAGCTACAAGCAGTAAAAGCATAAAACCTAATTATGAACTATGTCATTTTTTAATTGTCAGAGTTACCTCAAAGATTACAAAAGATGATAAGGGCTGTATGCCTGCTCCCACCATGTCTTGTTTACTTTGACCAGAGGGAATACTTATTGGTTATTTGGTTTTACACTATATTTTTTTAATCGATTTACATGTATGTATTTCATATACAGAGTTTTTGTGAACATGCATTTTTTGTCCACCCACAGTGCATCAATGCAGACAACGTATATATCAAACGTGATATCAAACTTTGTTTCATTTACAACTTAACTTTTTCTATTGTTCAATGTAGGACATAAAAACTTTTAGAAAACATTAGCAGTGTATGTTAGAATGGAAGTCTGAAGATTTACAATGAACACATTGACTTGGGCTCCCCCTTTTAAAGCTACTGGCTAAATTGCACACTTAAATAGTTTTGTATATATAATCTGTATGAGTTTTAGAAGGTGGTTGTATCTATCTCTCAGTAAAATCTGCGTGTGTGTGTGTGTATTTGTCAAAGTTTTAGTATATTAGCTATACGAATAGTTAAAGTAAGAGGGTATCTGTGTATATATAAAGTTCCAGTATATATATCCTGCTGTTACTATAAATGGACAGGGCAGGAGCGGCCTGCTTGGATCAGATTATTTCGGCCAAGGGGAAGTTTACTGTCCCCCTCGCTGACATACATTCTGTTGTTCATATAATTCCAATTAAATCAATCGCTGTGGATTCTGATTGATCTGAAACTATGAGCGACGTCTTCTGGATATCTTTCTCGTTCTCCTTTGGCATTCGGTTAGTTTCTCATTTTGGGATTAAACAGCAATGTGCACGGAGCTGCGTCAGACGGTGTCGGTCCGACCCCCGGCCAGAGGGAGATGGTACAGTCCGTATCACAGGGTGGGGAGCTGAGCTGGAGTCGGGCAGAGCCGCTGAATAACGGGGAACTACTGACAGGGATACGGGCGAGAAACATGATCTGAAGTCGCCCCTGCGAAGGTTTCCACCATGAAGGATTAAAAAAAAAAAAGAAAAAAACTAAACCCCTAAAAAAGAAGCACAGTGGAACGATAGAGAAAGAGAAAGGAAGCGGTGGGAAACGGGAGGTTGTCAAGAAGAGGACACGAAGAACCACCTAACTTATAAAAGCTCAGAGGGAGGCGTCTGTCAGTCAGCTCAGGAACTTCCACTGGATTTGGCTTATTGTGAAACCACGTTTGTGTTTTTTGTTTGTTTTAAACGCCGCTCTATGGTTTTAGCTTGGTAGGATTACCTCAAACGGTATTCAGTACTTCCTGGATCGAGTGATATTTTAGTAAACAGAAGACAAAGGTGTCAGAGGTCGGAAGTGGAAATACTGCCTGTCAACAAGATATAACTACAACGCGGGATAACATCCAGAAAACTGTAACCTGAAATATTGGATATAAACTTTAGGTATCTTTTTCTTCTCAGCCTTTTCCCAAAAGGCATTTAGTCGAGGTGCACTGTACCTGCGTTTTTCTTCTGCAGAGAGGCTTTTGGGCGCTGTGTTTGTCTGCGAGTTTGGATAGCCAGCTGGAGGGACTATTTATTGTTATTCCTGGTATTATTCAGTCCCTAATGAACACTTTGGCCAGGACTGATTTGTTCACGTCTGTGCTGTTTCCCTGCCCTATGACAGACAGACATTTTGCATAGTGTATCTGGGGGTAGGTCATTCTCAGGCTCCTTATTAGCACGCCCCCCCCTCCCCCTCCTATTGGGTAGCACTTAGCCAGGGCCAGCAGCTGACACCTTCCATAGGCGAGGGATGGGGAGCTGAATAACAGAAAGCAAAAACACAGTCACTCCATGAAAGCTTAGGCTATAGAGGTTCTCTGGCATTGTCAGTGAAGGGCTGTGTGTGTCAGTGGATTAATCTGAGAGATAACATCACTCTACCCAGCCCTACTCTGTCCAGTGCCCAGTCCCCTCAGAGAGCGTCAGTAATTGGACCTATTTTTAGTGTTAGGGATGGGGTAAAGGCAGGCGGCTGGAAACTGTAACCCCCCTCCACCTCCTCCTCTTCCACCCCCCTCCACCACCCTGCCCAGCCCTCTTGACTGCATGCTACACTAGCCTGATTAGCACTGTAAGGTTAGTGATTTGTACAGCTAGTTAATGTATTCTACAACTAGTCTGGAGCAACGAGCTAACTTGGATAAGATAAGCCTGCTGGAACTGTTAAAGTAGGCTCTGCTGGAAACACCCTGAAATTACTATTTACCATGGAGTACTAGTTACCTGTGAATACGAGCAATTCTGGAGTCTACTGGTTAAGGTTACATTTAAACTGCTAAGACTACCCTGGAAAAGGCAAGCCTACTTGGGACTACTTGCTCAGAAGAAGTTTACAGAACTACAAAAGAGGTTACTGTGTAGTTCTGGTGAAGCTTGTCCTGGATTAGTTGAATCTACCCCAAACAAGTAGAGCCTTTGCGGTTACCATTTACTATCTGGACATTTAGCCCACGTTCTTAATTTAGAGCAACTACTAGTAAAACTAGTGGAATACAAAGGCCTACCTTGGACTACCTAAATATCAGCCACCAGCGATTTGGAGTTATAGAAACCTCCAGCACCCAGAAACAATGCATGAAACTACAGAAACACTTAGAAAGACGCTAACTTAAAGAACCAAATATTCTATTACCCTCACTCCCCATGTCCACAGAGAAACAGAATATATATGTAGAAAGAGAGATCTATATGTATAGTGTTATTCCACAGAAGAAGACAGAGTTTAAATCCTTTATATTTTTACTGCAGAAAGAGACAGACAAGCTGCCTGTACGCCAGTTGGTTGCCTTAGAAACCACAGTAATAAAAAAAAAAAGAACAAGCCAGAGGAGACGGTGCCTTTTGATTGGTCGGTTGATTGATTTGATTGGATGTAAGTTGTCAAAGTGAACTCTGGGATTGAAAACGCTACAGTACGCCTAATGACCCCTACCTGACACCCTAGCTCCTTCCACCCATCGCACAGCATTTTGATTGACAGTATTTCCCTGCTGTATCGACCAATCGCTAAGCATTTCCATGGTGATCACGTCGTCATCAGTGGAGGAGAAGACCGCTCCCTCCAATAGGATGGTCCAATCAGAGCCCTGGATCACCTCAGCTCTGCTTCGCAAGAACAACAAAAGTCAGTACTCACATAAACAAACACACACAAGTGTAGGGCTGGGTACCGAAAGTCTGTACTTTTTTTGCGGTATTACTGAGCACCACAAAATGCTAAAAAACTTTTGGTGCCAAAGGTCAGCAGTTGGATGGTTAAGCTGGCCGTCATCATTTCCTACCCAATCATCAAAAGTGTTAAAAAATGGAATGCAGTGAGCAGTAAAGACCTTCGAGTGATTGCAATCAGAGACAGAACTATTCCCTAACGTGGTGGATTTTATTTTGGCTAAAGTTTTACAATGCTTTCACCGTCTATTAACTACAGTACTTGTAGTTGTACATGCAGCCCTCCCAGCACTCTGCTTCGCACTTGCGTTATAACGACAACAATAGTCGCCTGCGCTCCAACAGTCTTAAAGGAGAAGCTCACTTACAAAACTAACTTCACGATGTTGGTTACTCACCCCCATGTCAGTCGAATGCCAAATGAAGTCTGTAAGTCCATGTAATATTGAAGGCGTTAGAAGCCGATTCAACGGGCTGCTTCGGGGCACATTGTCAGTTTGATCAGAGTTCAAAACGGCATTTAAATCCAAGGTTTCTGTAGCCAAACAATTGCACAGTGCACATGTATTTCCTTCAGTATTTAGCCTTGTTTCGTCTTCACAGAAATATTCCATTTTGAAGCATGTGCGCACCCACAGCTGATTGCTTGAAGAGCACATACTGGACTACATGCACTCGGCTGTGGGCGGACATGCGCAAAGACAAAACAAGGCAAAATACTGAAGAAAATACGCTTTTTGAACTCACTATGCAATCGTTTGGCTTCAGAACTCTTGGATTATGCAGAATGAGCCGTTTTGGGATATTTGATGGTCATTTGTGTGCCGTTTTGAACTCTGGACAAACTAGCAATGGGCCCCGAGGCAGCCCATTGAATTGGCTTCTAATGTTGTTAATATTACGCAGACTTACAAACTTTACTTGGCATTCGACTGACATGGGAGTGAGTAATCAATGCCATGAAGTTAGTTTTGCAAGTGAACTTCTCCTTTAAAGCAAAAGTGCACCATTTTTTCTTTGGCCAAATAAATAATGTGCTGCTGTTAGTAAGTCTGGGTGAAGTGGATCATTGTAATCAGTGATTGGGTGATCATATTGTTACAAAATTGGGAATTGAAATCGGACCAAAAAAACCTGATGCATGCCTAGTGAAACAATATTTAGACCATTTGCAGTAACTGAGTGTTAATTTAATGTATCAGATATTGAAAAAGGTACCCATATCGGCATTGGCATTGGTACCAGTATGGGAAATTTTCAAACAATACCCAGCCTTACATAGACCTACATAGACCTTAACTTAGTTTAATTGTGGCTTTAGAGAGCTGGGTTTGGAAATGTTCAGAGATTCTACGTAGATATCTTGAAATTAATGGAATATGACTTGAATTTGCGGGGAGGTCAGAGAACACTACAGACTGGGAAAATATTCTTGGTACATTTTCAGTAGTTTTCACAGTAGAAATTATACCACCTATATAACAGTCCAAATGCTTTTTCTCTTCCACATAGAAGTCTGTTCTCAGCATGGACGTGCGTGAATCAGTATGCTGTTGACTGTCAGTATGTTACAGTGGTGATGTGTGTATGTTAACAGTGGCAGTTGTGTGTATCAGTATGTTATGGTGGAGTTATGTGTTTGTATCAGTATGTTATGGTGGCTGTGTGTGTGTGTCACTTTGTTATAGTGGCAGTGTATATTCCTATGTCAGTATGTTACAGTGGCAGTGTGTCAGCATGTTATGGTGGCAGGCCGCGTGTGTGTTAGTATGTTACTGCGATGGTGTGTCGGGACATAGGACAGGGTTAAAGTAGCAATTGTGAAGTGTGTATAGAGCTATCAGGTGTGCGTTGATGGGTATATGGATGGGAAGGTTTTCATCTCAGTGTGTGGGTGAAAGACAGAGTGAAGGGTAAACCGAAGTAAGTGTTATTGTCCGCCGAGTTGATCTATATTAGCTTCACTGCAGCTGCCATGTGGCATCACCCCAGAACCAGCGGCATTGTTATATTAACTTTAATAATCACTGCAGCTGATACTAAGCATAATATCACATGTGTACTGTGCGTGCATGGTATAAGAGGGGTAGTATGTATTTGTAGACAAATGATGTGAATACAGAAGAGGTAAATATGCCAGAATGATGTTGTCAATGCCAGCGTAAGCGTGGTGTGTGTGCATTGCTTTTCATGCATTGAATTTATGTGGCCAGGTAAAAACCTCCACCTGTTAATGCATTGCATGTTCAAGCTTCAGATTAAAAAATGATTGATGCCACTTTCAGTAATGTCAACTGCTCGAAAGTAATGTTAGTTGTTTGGCTGCCATCTCTGATATTTCAAACATGGAGACAAGCAGTCCTAAAATTGTGGAAATTGTCTGCTTTGTCTTGCGTGTAACATACCTCCCTATGGAAGCCCATCCCCACCACACATAAAAAAAAGCTTTTGCTTAATTGCAACTTTATTTCTCAGAGTTCAGACTTTATTTCTCGCAATTCCGACTTTATTTCTCGCAATTCCAACTTTATTTCTCGGAATTATGAGTTATTTTCTAACAACCCAACAAGTAGCTTGAGCCATCACTTCTGCTCTCGCTTTAATGGTTCAATGCAACGCACATACAGTAGCACAGACATAACATTGCACACATTAAATTGGAAAATAGTGGAGTCTGCTGTGGAGTCAGGAAAAAAAGGTATTTTCTAGAAAAGTTTCAGAAAAGGGCATATGCGAATGACAATGTTCACTCGGGCAATGTTCTGCAAAGACGTCGTAAGTACGACTTCGAGAAAAATAAGCAAACTCCATTTATGTGTTACTGACCCTGCAAAAAATATTCATATCATGGCCACAATGTACTAAATCGAACTAATGAAATACTTTTGCATGGACACAAGATATCAATTGTCTCGTTTGTTTAATTGGAACCCTCATTTTTGTTAGTTTGTGAGCACAAGATACATTTCACTCTCTTGTTTAGACTATTTTGTTTGCGCGATTTCTGAAAGAGAGAGAGAATTATATGGCACTGAAAAGGATTGGCACTGAACTGTGCAATATGAAATTGGAATCCATAAAAGACCAACAGACTAAAAGTCGCATCCAAGCCGAGCAAGAAGAAGGCAGCAGCCACGGGACGGAGCTGACCGAGGGAGATTAATTCATAGTTCTGTTTGTGGGGCTACACATTTGTTTATGTTTGAGTATGTGGGTTGTGTATCGAAAGGCATAATTCTAATTATTTGAATAGTTTGCAATCTGATTTTTTTTATTCAACATGTGTTTTGGATGATGAATTTGAATACTAAAAAAACATGTTGTAGACAAGGACTTTTGTCCGATTTTAATGTTTTTCACATGGTTTTCTGCTTCAATAATTACCGTGCAAAAAGTGGCTGGTAAAACATCTGAGTGACAATGTTTCAGAGATTTTATTTTATGTTTGACGGGTTGTCACACATGGTCAGGGCTGGGACAATAACTACCCTAATAAGTCTGGACATCAATGTAACCCTGCCCTCATATATTCTAGATTCCAGCCTTCCACGCTATATGATCAGAAAATAATCAATCCACTGACCTGAATGATGGACTGGCTGAGATTTACTCTATATATCACCAACTATAGGCTTACTGAGAAATAGGAGCCATTGAATTGATAAGTAAATTGATAAGTAGATTATTATTATTATTATTATTACAACAAATCTGCAGTTTGATCAGGTTCAGTTTAATCAGGAACAATGGTAGTAGTGTCAGAGTAGATTTCTAATGAGGAGAAGACATAGGAGGAGAGGTCATAACATTGTATAATAGAGTAATATAGTTGATCATAGCAATAAGGTGCGAAGCTTACATTTAGATTTAAATGTTCCTAGGCCTATTTTTAATGTCCTACCGTGCTGCTGCCAGTTCTCCTCTGCCCTCCTTGTCCTGCCATCCGCCAAGAAAACATGAAACATTATAAACATGTGGGTAGTACTGGTATGTGTAGTTGTTTTGTTGTTGTCGGGCATGTGTGAGCAAAACAAATAGTAAAATGGTTGGTGTAAGGATTTGTACAACAGTGGTAAAGCGGCAGTGTGGAGGCATACCAGTTTGTGCATGCTTTGTTTGTGTGAATATGTGCAGTGTGTCACTGTGTTGGCAGTTGTGATGATAGTGAGTATGTGTGAGTGCATGGTTATTGTAAGGAAGTGTGTGTGTGTGGATTAGTGGCAGCAGAGCGGTGTGTTGGCTGGCTGGATGCTGTTTCCCATTGGTCTTCATGAGGACCAATTGGCTGCAATGAGTGAAGCCAATGGTACTATGGAGTGGTGTCAAAGGGATTAGGCATGTGTCAGTATCAAATTTTCATGCCATAATTTGGCTGCAAAAATATCTTGGTAAATGGTGCTATGACAATATGGATGCAAATTAGCTTAAAAGTTGCTATTAGTGCTACAGTCTAGTAGAATCACCTCACTGCATGCATTCCAAGCTCATTTGATTAACCCTCTAGACCTAAAATATACCCACTGCTTGTTGGGTTTTTGCTTGAAGTTGTTCTTTTATTGATTTGTCTCATTCCAATAGGCATAGCAAAAAAAACTCCAAGTTTCATAATTTCAAATTCCTGTTTTAAGACTGAAAATATAGCCAATGACCAACTTTCAAGTCTTAAAGTGGCAATCTCGAAGATCTCTGTTTCTTTCTCTTTGCTGGCACCTGTGGTGAAAAGCGGTAATTGCAGGTGTGTTGTTGGACCTCACTTCAAAGGGAAAATGCGTCACTAACGCTAATTTGAATGCATGGTGGGAAAGTCACTGCAGACACCTGGTTCTTACTCATAATACTGCAAATGCAAGAGCTTTCATCAGTGGGCCATAGGTAGGCCTGTCACGATAACTACTTTTGTTGGACAAAATATTGTCCCAGAAATAATTGCGATAAATTATATTATTGTCATTTTAAGACTATTTTATGCCACTGATATAATGATAATATAATAGCATAATAATGCAAGTACACCCTTTCAAAGAGCAATTCATTTTTAATTCTTAAGAATATTCAGACACTGCAATTGCAATGTGAAAAAAATATCCTAAATAAATAAAACATAAATAAAATAAAACCACACAACCAAAACAATAAATGTAATGGACTCTTGGGCTCTGTTAACAAAAATTGTTAGTTGTATTGTTAGTTGTATAAGTTAGTTGTATTACCACTTTTCGTTGTTACTGTTTTTAAACAAAGTTGTTCACGTTAATGGGTTAATGGGCTGTAGAATGCGGCTTTGAAACCAAGTCCATTTGGACTTATTCTTACAAACTTTCTGGCTGGAATTATGCAGTCGTCAGGAAAAACACATATTAGCCTCGAGTAACACGTTATCTTCATTTCACCTGTTGCTGTCCGCTCTGTGTGTGTGTGTGTGTGTGAGCCCCGCCCTCGGTGAAACTCCGACACAGAGCAGACGAGAGGACAGAAGCAGTGCGACCAGAAATCACAGCAAAACGTGGTAGAGACTCTCAGCATAGTTTTTTTTCTGTTCATTCGGCTGTTAGGTGCTATGAAGTTTTATAATGGTAGGGGAAACCCTGCTGTTTATTCTGGCATCATCTTGGCCAAAATGTTGGTGACATTCTTATGTAAACACAATGGGTAATATCGAGGTCAGCAGAAATGATCGACGTCATGTCCATATATTGCACAATAAGTTGATAACATAATTATCGCAACAGGCCTAGCCATAGACTCAATCACTATTGTGTTACCTCATTTGGCAATAGATAGTGACTTAACAGATATTTTTTTAAATGAAAATCTTCTGAGATCTTCAAGATTGCCACTTTAAAACAGGAATTTGACATTGAAACGTTTCTATAGCTGGCTATCATACTAGCTCAGACTAGTACCATAAATATCAATACTATCAAACTTCACTATAAAATATACAACTATCCCACCTTGTTTGTTTGATATATGCAATCTTCTTTGATATACTATACACATTGGCAGGACACATTGTTGATAATTGACCACCATCTTTGACAAAGGTTTTGATTGCTCATTTTCACTTAGAAATCCATTTTTTCTAATGTTAGTTAGCACTAACCTAAAATAGTGCATTTAATGTAAGCCAGCTTGCAGTGCTAATTAAAGGTTAAAATGGTTAAAGGTTATCCATTTTGTTTATTTTGCTTAAAATAAAATATCTGAGGCTTGCAACAATAAGGCAGGGTTTGCTTTTCCAGTGTAAGCCTCATGTTTACACACTCCTCTTTAGGCCAAGTTATGTAGCTCAAAAGGTGCTCGGGATTCTGAAGGCTACAGATATTAACTTGGAGGGTAATAGCTAAGCATGCTAGCTAGACCCAGAGCTCTATTTGAGAATTGGGCCATTGAGGCCCCAACAGTTCGCAATGGTTCCTGATAGATACCTAATTGCCTAATTTCCCCAAGGGTATTAATTAACTTAAATCTGATCTAAAATGATTTAATGAGCTTGTGTTACCAGGCAACAAATACAATTGCTACCAGCAAGCACAATTTGTAATAGTACAGCTCAGTAGCAAAATGTAGTTCCAGGACTGAAATACAGAGTGTAGGCTTCAAAATAGTTCCAACCCCCTCAACAAATGATTTGATTTTTAGTTAGCGTAGTGGTACACCAGCACTACTTGGAAAGCCATTCCCCCAGTCCGTAACATCCCCATTTCCTTCCCACTATTGTCATTGTAGAAATGAAGATATTTCTTACCTCCGCTAACAGCTAGGCTAGACTGGTCTGCCCTTGGTGTGTGTTTATCTGTACAACAGTATCTGGTCATGGTATTTGTGTTGCTAACATTTTTAAGAGAAGATTGGTAGCAGATTTACCTCTGTGTGCACTATGCACTATAGTGCATGGTAACACTTTTGAGATTCTGAATAGTGTGCACAAGTGTTGCATGCACCCGAGCAAATGTATTAAATGATGAAGGCTTAGAGGTAAAGGTGCTACTTATCATCTTATTACGTAAAAGTAAGTATAACCAACATCTTATTTGCCTAAAAGCTTTATTTCTTTAGCCTGGTCATAATGAACCTGGGGCAGAAGAGGGATAAATGTATTCACTACACAGATGAACGGAGGGTAGTAGAGGCTCCCCCAAGGTAAAGCAAAAACTTGGACAGAAAAGTTAGATGCACGGATATCCGAAAGGTAAAGAAATGTCATTGAAGTTTGGGCCTGTTCATACTTGGTGTTTTGTATCCACGATGTATCCAGATTGTGTCTAGATCCATTTGATTACAGATGTAACGGGTGTCTGTTAAGGCTCCCAATCATCATGATCCAACTCCCCTTTGACCTCAGAGCCCCCGTCAGACTCAGTTGGGTCAGGATCGATCAGAATAACAACTGCCTCCTCTGCAACCATTGCTTGATGTTACTGGTACCATAGTATTTTTGTGTATGAGGGCTTAGCGCAGATGAGTTAGCCTATAGAGTTTTACTGTTGTATAATTTCCACTTGGGTGATTACATGTGGGAAGTTAGTTTTGGTAGAGAGATGACGAGATGATGATGGTGTTCACTTTATCCATAGAAAGAAATGCGGTGACTATTCATGTGTTGAATAGTGACTGGAGGAAGAGAGTAGAGACATTCACAGCAATCCTAACCCCACTTTATTTATCACACTAAAGTCATCATCATTTTCATCACACTATTTTGTAAATACTTGGGTGATTATATGTGAAATAAGTTTTAATAGAGGATTGATGGTGCTTACTTATCAATGGAAAAAACGCAATGGTCATTCAGGTGTTGACTTGTGCGCTGGAGGAGGAGAGGAAAGACATTTACACCTGAGTACCGACGCCAAGCAGCAAAGTGGCAGATAGTGATCAGTTGTTTTTGGGAAAGACTGCCCTTAAACTGTCTGTATTTACTTTCCAAGGCGATTTTTTTTTTTATTCTAAAAACACAGGTCTTTAAAGTCCAAATATTTAGGAAATGTCATAGAGGGACAAGACCGATGTTTTGGGTGAGTTCAGAGCTGTATTTGGAGCTGTCCACTTGTGAGTGGATCACCCAGGACCAGTAGCATCGCCAGGATTCACGTTTTGTCTGGGCCCTTTAATTACAGAAATTAATAGTGTTTGCACACCCCATATCTTAAATTCATTAATTTACAGTAGGTGTTATGTATCTGTCATGCCTAATATGTACTGTTTGCCATTTGTGCCGCTTAGGTCATAAACAGCTGAAACCGTTGACACCGGCAACTTAGCAGCATAGAACGTTGAGTGAAATAGCCTATTTAATAAAATGCATGCAAAAACAAATCCTTTAATTACAGGCAACGTATTTATTTAAAAATCTCGATTAGACACACATTGACTTATTTTTTTAAATCGGTAAACTTTTTCAAAAATGTACACGTTTTGACAAACTATTCAGGCTTTGTCATTTAATGACATTTAGGCTGCATAACACTTAGGGTGCATGGAATGAAAGAGGAAAAAAATCCTATTCCTTAGCCTATGTCATACATTTTGACCCTACAGGAGTAGTCGGTGGGGTTTGATTTTAAAAATGTTAATAATTTTGTCATAGTTTAGAGTTTCTGTAAGATCTCTCTCAAAGGTTAGTAGACAGAGTGAGTTCAGGTGAACGGTGAGCATAGAGCTCCTACTAGCAGTTTTTATTATTTTAACACCGGAGAAGATGCGTTCAACGGCGTGTGATGTCATTGGCAGAGTGACTACTGCCTTTAAGAAGGAATGAATATGAGGAAATACTTCCTCGCTGCATATGTCCATCACGTCAACGATACTTTTAAAAATGTCTCCTCTTGCCCTCTTCCCAGTGGCGTACTGGAAGAATACTGAAAGCTCTGACCCTCCGCTCACACTGGCTTTGTCGCCAAGTTGCTGCGTCGATGTCGCCTAGCTGTCGCTTGCAGCCAGTTTGTGGATGTTTGAGGAAGTGGGCTACAAATGTATTGACAGGAAATGCATTGGTTTAATTAATGGTTTAATTTTAGCTGATTCACTGATGTATAAAAAATATGTCCTGCTCACAAGCATTCACATATGTACTGTTCATGAGGAATTGTAGCTAGCATCATTGACAACTGCTTAAATTTGCCATTCACTTGATTAAACCTCACCAGTCATCCCAACAATCTCGGAGATCTGCCTCCCTTTTTTTTTATTAACGTCCCTGTAAATGGACAGGGAATGTACAGGAAAGGAAAGCCAGCTGCAATCAGTTTCTCCTCCATGTCTGCTATGGGAACTAAAATACTAATATAGGAACTAAAGTTTAACAAAACGTTCACAGCAAAGATGAACGCCGACAAGTCAACAACTCTGCCCCCCCCGATGCATGATTTCATTTTTTGCTGTGATAAAGTCAAAATATTACCAAGTAGACCTTTACTTGTAGCCAGTATTACCATCAGCCAAGGTTAATCACAAATTTTAAAAAAACACTGCCTCTGGAGCCACATATAAACCCTCACTAGGGTTGGATCTTGCCAGAGCTTGAGTGGGCTGCCCACTCTCAAAAAACAACAAACATATATACATATACCCTAGCTGACAAATAATTGTTGGCAGCATGATGCAAAAGTAATATAGGTTAGTGGAGAGAGGGAGTGTTGACACAATATTTTCATAGACAGTAATGCTTGCTTGCAGGCTGCTGACTGGTAAATGTGTCCTTTGGACTTCCTAGAAACAGCCACTCTATGGGTGTTTGTGTGTGTGTGTGTGTGTGTGTGATACACAAAGAGAGACAAATATATATGTATGTGAATGTGAGATGTGACATCACACTGACTTTTCTCACTTGTTTTTCACATCTTAAAATCAACCAGGTCTGCCTGTCTATCTGGTATAGCATTATGTTGACTGTATGTTGAAGTTTCCCTTCAAAGCAGCCAAGGCCAGAAGTGTTGAGGGGAAGGTTCAGTCATGTGAACCGTAAAAACTCTTTAGCCTCTTTAGGTCTTGTCTATTTTAGTCTTGATTTACTTTTTATTGCCAATCTTTACGTTTTACAGCTTAAGGGTATCATACAAAGACCTTTTTTAAACAATGGAGGGGCCCAGTGTTCTTGAGGTGAGTCAAATTATGAGTAAGCCAACAGTTCAATGGGCTGGCACCCCAGCACATTTTTGCTCTATGCCTTGAGTGAATCACAACAGGAATTCTGGCCCTACTGATGGTCTCTCCTTAACGTTTTTCCTTAACTAAGGAAACCATTTAAGGGATTCTGTGCAACAGCCTTAAGTAAGTCCCTCAGCTAAGGAGAAATTAAGCCTTAAGTGTCATATTTAAGGGGAAAACCTAAGGTGTTTTGTGCAACCAGCCCATCACTTCTCTGACAGACATAGGCTTTTAGTGTGTTTTCCACTGTGGGCATTGGTGTGTGCCTTGTTTGGATATTTAGGGAGAGCATTTCCCCATGTTACAGTGGGCTACCTGTTGTTTGGACCACATCTGTTTTCTTCTCGTTAGGTGCTACTAAAAGAGTTCCAATAATGACTTCACTTTATCATGGTGTGCTTGTTTAAAAAGGACTAATATGTGTTAATATTTTATCATTTTATGGTAATAAACAAATATTATAAATGAGAGAGAGTTTTTGGCCTGCCAGTGTGTCTAGGCCACAATTACAGCCTCAAATATACATATATGCACTATATATGCATGTGTGGATACGTGGAAATGTTTCTATTAGATTTATTTCATGTTGTATATGTAACATCATAACTATTTGTTGGCTTCATTAAAAAAGGTATGTTAGACTAGAGTTTTTTTTTTTTTAAATGAATAAAATGTAATTGCTTTTGATTGGCGGTATGGGCACATGCAAACTGACGTGCAAGCGTGACAACAATCAGTGGAGAGCACTGTGAAATGTGTGGAAATACTTTCAGGAAATTGAAGGACAAACAAAGGATGGAATGATGAACACATATTGTCCAGGTTGAACACAACTGGAACTAGCCTTTAAGGTACTAGGTATTGAAATATGTTATCCAGGATGCTGTGCAAAAAAAAGCTATTCAAGAAATCCACTAATGGCTTCTGTAGAACTTAATAATAATAATAATAATAAACTTTATTTATATAGCACCTTTCATACAAGAAATGCAGCTCAAAGTGCTTTAATAAAGCAATTACATGCACTGAGTGCTTCACATGTAAATACACATAAAATGAACATAAAAACAGGGATATAATGAATGTAACATAACCCACTTGATAATAATAATAAGAATACAAAAATAAATAAAAAAAATAAAGAGGAAAATAAAATACATAGACTACATAACAGATGATGATGATGATGATTATTATCATTACTTAGTGGAATCACTCAATGTTATCACTGAAAACCCTGTTTTCTCAAATACTGAGTGATTTCGGCAGCCTGAGCAGCACTTACAGAAATCACAAAGCTCTTTGAGCTGTTTATTTATATAGTGCCTCCAAGTGTAACTAAACACTTCCAGACCTCTCAAGTCTCTATAGAATGATAGAATAGAATAAACTTTATTGTCCAGCCGAGGTAGGAAAATTGTCCACTGTGGGAGGACAATTTCAAGGACCTTAACCCCGTTTTAGGGATTTTAACCCTCATTAGACTGTGGGTTAGCGCCTTTTAAGTGTAATTTATATAGCAAGGACTTCTGGCCTTGTTCTGAATTATTTTCTTTTAAAATGTTGATTGACTTGATTTTATGCATTCTATGTATTCTATTTTTATTTATTTATTTATTCTTTTTTAACTTCTCTTAAAATTTCATTCTATGTATTCTAGTTTTTTAACTTTATTTTCATTTCATTTAATTCTATGTATTCTGTTTCATCTTTATTTATATATACGAAATAAAATGAAAATAAAGTTAATGAATAGAATACTTAGAATGCATACAATCAAGTAAAAAGCATCATTCTTCTTATTTTGGTTTGTTTAGTGTAGTTCACCTCACCAATGCTAGAGTGCCGATCTTACTGATAGCACCTTTAAATTAAACTTTTCACTATTAACGGAAAATACAACTGAATACATTTCAGACAATCACTTAAAATATATTAGCTTTGCAGATCACAAAGAATCCCAAATAATACCAATTCACAATATAGAAATTTGCGTGTCATCCGCATAATTATGGAAACATGCATTGTGCTCTCTAACGATGTCACCAACTGGCAGCATGTATAGTAAGTAATAATAGTGGACCAAGGCAGCTCCCTTGTGTGTTTCTCAGGCACATGATCTCTAAGACTGACGTAAAACTTTCTCCCTTTGATGTATGTTTTGAACTAGTTTAACACACAGTCAGAAAGACCAACCAGCTTTTCAAGACGACTGATATCATGGTCAATTGTAGCAAACGCTGCACTTAGGTCTAAGAGGACAAGAATTGAGACCTTATTTTCATCAGAGTTTAGTCTGAGGTCGCTGATTATTTTAGTAAGAGCAGTTTCAGTTCTGTGGTATATTCTAAAGCCTGACTGAACTTCCTCCAGGATATTG
>OMKK01083479.1:0-11869 GCA_900302305.1 Polymixia japonica | reverse complement strand
ACCAGCCATTAATATATTTCAACAGCATTTTGGCTGGTGGCTAGTGCTAATTTCCATCTCTGGCTTGTGCCCATTTCATGCATGCTTAGATGCTAACGTGGATAACAGAAAAGTTTTTTATTTTAACTTACAGACTGCGAGCTGGTGGTCGATCGTCGTGATGGTACAGATCCAGGTCTTAATAACAACCTCGCAGTAAAACCACTACTGTAGGTACAGAAGTTGGAAAAGTCACTGTGCTCAAAATGACAGAACACAGCTTAAATTCGCGTAGTACTTCCATGGTGGTGTTCCAAAGATTAATTCCAACCATTTCTTCCTCAAGTCTTCTTTCTTGGGCAAGCCATGCAACGTTGATGTTTTACTGCCACAAATAAAACAGGCACGAAGTTGTTCTGCCATATTAGCAACTTGCTGTTAGCTGTTAGCTCTGCTGTTAGCTCTGCTGTCTTGACTCCTGGCAGTGGAAGATCCAATACAAGTGAGCGGTCGGTCGCAAGCCAAATAAGGCGATTCCGTGAATATTTAAAACGGGTGTACGTCACGCCGTTCGACTTTTTCAAATTAGTCGTTTAGCCCTCTATTTTCTTTCATTTATTAATGCAGGCGATGGGGGTAGAAGAACATTTCCACGTGAAACATGCATAACGCAACTAGGAGTGACCTATTATATCACAAAAGGAGTGAGATTTATGAAAAAACGATGCAATGGGACCTTTAAAAACACAAACCAAACCAAATTCCTCCACTGATTCCACTGACTCCATTCTCCTCTGAAAATAGCAGGTGCTATCTTTAGCGAGTGGAGGTGCACCAGATAATGCTCATGGCGATGTCATCATTTCTAAGGCTAGTCTAAACATGGCTCAGAAGGGAACCCCATAACATTTGCACAGGTGTGTTAATGTTAGCCCAGTAAATCTGAGCGTCTCTCTGTGGTGGACTCTTCATCACCTCTGGAATGGAACTGTGGGAAGGGAGGCGTGTGTCTCAACACTGCGGAGAGGTTCCTTTTCCCTGGTAGAATCTCAAACGCTTTTTCCCTGATTTTCTCTGTTGTATGTCTTAGTCAGATAGTTGAAACATACAGTATATTGGACATGGAGGAGGAGAGACATAGATGGGGGCGGCGGGCAGACAGTGAGAGGCGGGACACAGAATGAGAAAGCAGTAAGGTAGTTTCGTTTCCAAATATTGCCTCATCTTTAACTGTACTGCGGTTGATTTTTGGGTTGGGGGTGGAAAAACTCCTTCACCTGAGTTGTCGTCTAAAGTTGCTATGTGAATATCAGGTAGTTCACTCTGTGTTAACATAGGTGTATGATAATTACTCCATTGCTACTGCAGTAAAACAGTTTTTCACGCTGCACTCAAACTGCGTATTTCTGTATTCGTGCCTGCGTCCATATACTGTATACCCACACAGATGTGCACGCGAGCGCTCGTCATTTGAGCACCCAAACGCACAGGGACATCCACAGGAGGCCCGGCGCGTCGGCTGCGCCCCTGATGCCTGGCTGACTGGTCCCAGTAAGAATGGGGCAGATATAAACAGGACTGGTCTTTCCCACGTCTCTGTTTACACTGGGAGACCCGGGAGCAGCACCGCCAGAGCGCTGGATTCCCTCCACGCCGCCAACTCACACACCATCCATCTCTGTCTTGTGCGGAGACGCTCGTTCACATGCGCACACGCATGCCTGTGCGCACGTACGCAAGCGTGCACGGGTGCACAAATGTAGACATGCTTACGCGCACTCACTCGCGTGCACGTGCAAGCTGCAGGTGTGCAGTCGGACTAAAGTTTTTTTTCTCCTTGTCTCTTAAACGTTTGTCTCACTCACTACATCTTGTCTACGCCTTATCTCTTTCCACACATTTTTATTTCGAAATGTCTTTTTTTTCTCTTGGGTCTCCTCTGTTCCTCTTTGTCATATCCGGCTCCTAAGTCCCATGCTCGCCGACTTCTTTCTTTTGTCTTTCTTAATCCTTCCAGTTGTTGTAGAAAATAGCTTTAGCAGTCTGTATTGAAGTTCCCAAAAGCCGTCATACCCACGGTGAACTCGGTTTAACAACACTGCCGCAAAGACTTGCAAAAGCTAAAACCTCACTATCTAAGTCCTTTTTAAACAGGCCTGTGATGTATGCCCAACATAAACAGAACACTGGGGTCCTGACAAACACACCCAGTTTACAGGCAACAGTGAGGTCACCACATCAGCACATCACTGCAGACTTGCATCTGCAGGCAGAGATGACTAGAGCCTAAAAGAAATGGCATCTCCTCATTAAGTGGTTTTGGGAAAAGGTAAACTGTAGGCAGAAAGACAGTTTCTTTATAAAATTTGTGAATTTGGATGAACCTCTGTACGGCCTTTTCAATTTTCTGTTATAACAATAACAACAGCTATCCAGAAAGACCAGTCCCAGTCAAAACGTATCAGGAAAAGTGACTGTTAGTGACTGACTGATTGTACTGGTTTTGTTATGTTTTTATTTGTCAGTACTGAGGACCACAATGGAAATAAGTCCTGGACTTTTTTGTGTTTTTATCCTCAATTGTTGTTTTGATGTCCCTCGTATGTAGATATGCTTCAATTTGACAATTAAAGAAATCAAATCAAATCAAATCAAAATCAAAAACACACCACTCATGGTCCGTATTTTTATAGATATATCACCTTCACCTTAATTTTTTACTTATATATGATATGATAATATGGATCCAAGAGCCAATATTTGGCATTTGAGTTCATTCATTCTTTTTTCCTTTCTTTTTTCATGTTTGGTTGGGTTAAAATGTCAGAATTATTGACAGTTCTGACCTTGTTTCTGGTAAATACACCCAACATATCTCAGTAAACATCATGCCAATCAAAATTCATATTGAAACTTTATTGTTACACACATACACACACACACACGTGCACACACAGACACACATATGCATTTGCATACACACAAATACGTGTAAACACACACAGACAGACAGAAAGTCAGTCACATGCAAACTCACACACACATACTCTCTTTTACTCACATACACGCACAAACATTCACACATGCAAAAATGCTCTCTGTCCTTCTCTTTCTTTCTGTTTCTATTAGACACAAACACACGCACACACACACACACACACACACACACACACACACACACACACACACACACACAGACACTAGAGAGAAGTTACAGTGATGGACTGTCTATTTACTCTCAGAAATATCTCCTTCTACTCTTCTGTAAGTGCTCACATCTGTGTGTTTACATGCTGCATCTTATGACCTAATGAGAAAAAGAGCATTGTTCCCCTGGGAGAGGCTCCCAGTGATGTGCAACCCAACAAACTGTAAACATGCTCCAGGCCCTGCTTCAGTAGACTCAGAAAACACACATACACACACACACACCCACACCCACACCCACACACACACACACACACACACACACACACTGTCACTGCTAGAGGTCCGACTTTGCTAACCTGCTCTAAATCTAAAACTTTATAGTAAACATCTTGGGACATCTGAACAAGACTCTCAATGTGGAATTAATGTGCTTTACAAGGCTATATTTCACTAGGATAAACCCAGGAGGATAGAATGAGAGGGAGAGAGAGACAATTTGGTAACCAGGGAGGAAGAACAATAACAACAGAGCTGAATCATTAAGAAGCTATTTTGCTGTTTTGTTTGGGTGCCAGCCAAGCATGAGAAAAAAGTGTGTTTGTCTGAAATGGTCGGAGCAAAGGGTTGTGTTATGGCACACGCACGCACACATGAACGCACAAGCAATAAGTAATAAGTCATACACAAGTACGAGTACATTGATATACACAGACACACACATACACACACACACACACACACACACACACACACACACACACACACACACACAGATTATACTGTATCTCCCTGTATGTTTATCTTAAGCACTGTATTCAATTTATATAGACCCTATATTATTCCTATTAGTTTATCTTGAAGATGCAAACAAGGTACAGCATGTGAAATTAGTTTGACATGGCCAAAACACAAAGACCCGTATACAGTCATATACAATTTGGGTAAAGGTCACTTTTACTAGAGATTATAGCCAATGCAAGCACAGAAAGCTCAGGACACCAGAGTCCATTTACTTTATTCATTCATGAATCACAGAAGCGGCTGTGGATTCTCTAATTGACAATACAAACATCTTGCCATTATAACCTCAGTCTTTCTTTTCTCTTGTAGCCTGTCCAGAATTCCCTGCCAAGCATTAACTGACCAGATGTGTTCATTTTCCTTGCAGATGATACTAATCCACAAAGTTCACATGTCACAGGACCATAAACAATGAAAAAGGTTTCACACTGTTTTCTGTAAAGGGTGTTAAAATAAGCCCTTTAAGTGTAGTATTGGCACACATGGATGATTATTTGGGAATAAGAATTTGGCTAGTTTTGACAACTCTTTTTAACCCCTGCCTGGGCTGCCTGTGAATGAGCTGACTTTCAAGTTTAATTCCTTCATTTCCTCATTCAGTCATTCATTCATTCCTTAGTTCATTCATTAATTCCATTCTTCCTTCCATCATACATTCAGTCATTTACTAATTAATTTGAAGTTATCTATATGAAGAAATCTGCATATTCTATAGGACAGAATGCTTTTTTTTATTTCACTAATACCTAAGTTATTTAGTAAATTATGTCAATTTTATTTTCAGTCTACCTGAGACTTCCTCAATGCCGACTAGGCCTGTGTGTGTCATAATCCTTCTTGTCCACACGGGGGTACTGGCCACCGACTATGTTTCTAAACAGGAAGTTAACAGCTACCAAGCAGCAGCCGCCGAAGGAGGGAGGAAGCAGCTCCTCTGGGGACATTTTACTCTGGGCTGTCTTTTGTTTTGGTTTTGGTGTCACAACAGTGAGTCGTCCATGCGCAGAGGTAGCTAAAAAACTAAGTAGCTAAGTGCATTTCTGAAATAAACAATTGTGCCACACCCCTAGACAATTCCATTTAAACTGTGGACTAACCCTGGCCTCAGTCTTGCTAACGCTGGGTAGGTAGCTAACTAATAACTTTTCATTCATTGACTGTGAAGCACTTTTCTTTGTTGCTAGCTAACTGGTTCTCGTTAGCTGTGTTGGCGTGCTGTGTAGCTTCTCGTTGTCGTGTATTATAGCTGTCCATTTCTGCGGTGTTTTAATCACACTAGATTATCCATTTAGACAGCTGAGCTAGCTAATATTTGTCGCCCGCAAGCTTTCGATCTACAGTTAGCTATTAGCAAGCTTTCGCTGGCTAACTAGCATCATTTTACCTGGTAACGGGCAGGTCGGCTGCGTTACTATGCAACACAATGTTGTGTTGTGAGTGACTTTCTAGATTATATTAACGGTAACGTTAATTATAAAACGAGTTGTTTCTATCCTGGACGCTGATTGGCTGAGACTGCGTTCTACCATGCCCATACCCACGATATAATCACGGCTAAACAGAATGTTCGCATCTTGTTTTAATATCATTGCGCGTTCAACACAAATATTGTAACTGATCCAATCCACGTCACTAAGTTAGTTACAAAGTATCGAATTAACCGTTGCTTAGTTACCAAATGAATTCAGCGGAAGGATACCCCATACCAACTGGTATAAAATCATTTACTGTTATGGTTGGTGTGTCTTTATTTTGTGAATCCTTACAATATATACGTAGTAGCAGTTCTATGTCGTGGTATATCAAGTGTCATATTGCTTTAATGGATGCAGATAATTTAGAAATAGACTCTGGAAAAAAGACCAAGATCGGTTTGCTCGTGTTGCTCGAATCGTTGACTTTTAAATATCTTTTTTATGAATCGCGTATCGTCTCCCTAATATCATCACCCTTCTTGCTTACTTAGGCTGCATCATTTTTTGATCGGTCTATACCTGGCTGTCAGTGCATTGAAAGCAAGCTTTTCCCGTTCCTTCAAGGTATTTGTTTACTATGTTGCCATTTCATCCAGATGCCTGTTTGATGCTTGTTTGGACTCCCACCCCCCCATCTCAAGTCGGAGGGGACCACAAACAACAGCCCCAACCCGGGAAATAACAAGCACTCAGGTGACAAGTTCACCACCCTGCCAAACATTACAAGATTTTCTTTGGTTCAGTGGTAAGTTCCACAGCACTCACTCACCAACTGGCCCACATTATCCACACAAGCAGACAGACATGAGTAACTGGAAATGTGTGGTTATTTATTTATGTGAAAATTAATTTATCAACCAAGCCAATGCATTCCATTGACTCAGTTGTAATAATAATTAACGTAACTGTTTATTTAAAGTTCAGTTCATTTTCATCTTGATACAACAAAAGCAGGGTAATTAAAACATGGTGATAAGATAGTATGATAAAAACATTAAAGGGAAATGCAGTCAATGTGTTGGTGAGATTAAAAAAGGGGAAAACATTTAACCTAAAAAAAATTCAAACATGACAAGCTGCGGGTAACATTAACAATCTAAATGACATCAAAACAAGGTAGAACATAGAACAGTGAGAACCATAAAGTAACAAGGGAATAATGGGCCTTATGTGTGAGTGAGTCAGAGAGACAGAGAGAGGGAGAGAGTCTTAGATTTGGAATACGCCTCATGCCAAAATAATCTAAAAGGACCAATTAATAAATAACCAATAAATGAATACCCAAGTAACTAATACAACTCCGGCATCTGTTTCTCCCTGCAGTTCTGGTCTCCCTATCCGTCCACGGTGGTGATGGTGATGCTACTATTGATGGATGTGTGAGGAGAAAGCCCCAGTGGTCCCCCTGCCATACCACAAGCTCCCTGATGGATTCCAGCAATGACGAGGCGCTGGACATCATTGTCACCAATGTGGTGGCCACCTTCAGGACCAGGTGCCACCTCAACCTGCGCACTATTGCCCTTGAGGGAACCAATGTCATTTACAAGCCCGAAGTAGGGGTAAGGAAACGTGTGTGCATACCTGCGTGCATCCGTTTGTAAGAGAACTAGTGAGTAAAGTAAGATTACATTTATTTGTTTGAGTTAGAGAGACACAAACTATTGAATGATTCCTTTTTGAGCAATAATTTACAACTCAAGTCAAGTTTATGTATATTGCCCTTAATCACATTACAGTCTCAAAGGGCTTCACCCCCTGACCTAACCCTCCATCGGACAAGAAAAAACTCACAGAAAAAACCTTAGTTATGTAAAAAATGGAAGAAATCTTGGGAAGGCATGCAATGGAGGGATGGTCAGGTGTGCAATAGGTGCTGAGAAGGCAGATTTCAATCAAGTTAAAGGTTGTAAATGGAATGATAACAAATATACAATTGGATTAATGGGGGCAGTAATAAAAGATTAAGGAAGTGAGAGCAAGCCAACATCATAAGTTTCCAGGATGTTAACGCAGCCAAGCCAATACAGTGCCACCCAATGCCCCAGCAATCGTCTTAACGTCACAGCACATGGGCACACCTCCCTAGGGAGGAAGAAAGGGAACCCACTCATAACAACTGTCTGTTTGTATTTGAAGGTCTGTGGCAATAAAAGAGACCTAACCTGTATTTGCTAGTCTATTTTTGGTTTGCCAGTGTTAAGATGATGTTGATGGACAACATCTGCAGCATTTGAAGTATACAAAGTGTTATTAAAGATGCTCTACATGGTTTTTGTGTAATTTCAACCTATAGTTGTAGCATTGGTGGGTCCCCATTGCATGTGTGTCAGGTTACCTAAACAAGAGGTTTAAAAAATACTGACATATTCCCCAAGATCCCGCTCAGCCTCGTTAAGCTTTAGAAGATAACACTACTAAATGTTAGAAGGTAACGCCGCTGTTTTCTGTGTGTGTTTGTGCTCAGAAAGTCCTGATGAAGCTTCGCAAGCCCAAGATCACAGCCTCGATCTGGTCCTCAGGGAAAATAATTTGCACTGGAGCCACCAGGTAGACACATGCTACACACACGTCCAGACACACGGTTACTAACCATTCGCTGAACGATAGCCTTTAAAGCAATGCAAAGAAGAGCATTTCCTGTTACCTCGTTTACACGCTGACAGCAAACTGGTAAACCAGTTGCTGGAAGTCCATTAATTTTCTACAACCAATATATTTTGGCTGCTGTTAAATACAGTTTCCTTGTTTTTGACATAGTAAAGTTGGCAGCTGCTGGACTTTTGAGGTGATTTTTTTTATCAACAGCTAATCATATAGTAGCATTACCATATGCTCAACCTTTCACTGATCCACTATTGGTATGACAGCTACCATTCAAAACTAGCTTAAATTAAAAAATCCACCAGACAGTGGCACAGCAAGGTGGTTGCTAGCAGTCTGAAAACTAGAGTGGTTATGAAGGCTGATATCCATTTATGAGTTACTGTTAGTGCCCCTACTCACGCCAGCTTTCTCTCCCTCTTGCCCAGTGAGGATGAATCGAAGCTGGGTGCACGCAGGTTAGCACGCTCTCTGCAGAAACTAGGCTTCAAGGTGAGAATGACCACAGTGTTGTTGTTGATGGATGTTATTTTAGAAACTAGAATGACCCCACATCTGGTTTGTCACAAGCTGTTCAGTTAATGTCCCAATTTTAAGGAGGATGTTAATAATTGATGCCATATGTATACATGTGTGTACGTTGTCTTACCCTTTTTGTGTGTGTGTGTGTGTGTGTGTGTGTGTGTGTGTGTTTGTTTACGATCCAGGTGCGGTTTTCAGATTACAAGGTGGTGAATGTGTTGGCAGTGTGCTCCATGCCCTTTGCGATCCACCTGATCGACTTCACGAAGAACAACCGGCCTATAGCCAGGTAACACGCGGGATCTTGTCATCATCCTGACCTCTCTACGATGTCACAAAGCCGTCACCCCTAATGTTTGTCATCATCATTTGCATAGTATTTGCACATTATTTGTAGCATTTGGTTTGCCATGCTTGGAACGCCAGATAGGTGAGGTTTAGGGCATTCATATGTCAGTGTTGTCAGTTGTCACTAAGAAGTATATTATATTATATAGTCAAATTATTTCCTTGTTATTGTCTACATTTTTTGGAGCTCATTATCTTTTCCTATGTTGGCTACCCATTTGATACTCCAAAGTAGTTAAAACATGAATACTGTTGCCTACTGGATCTACCAGTCCAAACAAAAGAGGGCACTGTAAGTCACTCTTCACTTTGCTTTTGAAATGATTTTCGTCCCACATGTCCTTGAGAGTAAGGTCAATACTAATCACTAGAGTTGGAGTGGCTATCTGAGCCCTCCATTTTAATGATTGTTGATTCTGCCATTCCAGAATGTCCTAGAAAAGCTTGTTTGGGATCATGTGTTATTGAGAAACCCTTTGCATATGACCTGCGCCATTATTATACTGTTACACAGCATTAATTAATCAATTAAAATGAGATATGTTGTATATAATTGGAATATTCAAACTGGGCAGCAGGAAGTCGTAGTCATTAGGGAGACCTGAGTTGAAGCACCAAGAACAGCAAGTATCCGCCCTCATTAAACAAGACAATAAATCCTCTCCACAGACTTTCCTGAGGAGACGGTCAAGCAAAAAGACACATTTCTCGTTCAGGGGATCAGTAGAATAATTATCGCAGTCACCTGGTGTCGCTAGCTAAGATTAAGACCACCTACTGCACGCCACCTCTCTCACACCTTTCAACAATGGAGAGTCAGCGAGTCAGCCAGCTACTCAGTAAGGGTCATTCACTGTTCTTGGCCGGCCCTTGCGCATGCGTGTTTCAACAATGGAGAATCAGTGAGTCAGCCAGTCAGTGAGGGACATTCACTGTTCTTGGCTGGCCCCTCAGGGTCCGGCAAAAATCATTAACCTCAAAGCAAAGTTCCCATCAGGAAAGAAACATGGAATAGAATGATGGGAATCACTGAACTTTTGTTGTTTGTGATTAAATTCTGCCCAGACTTTGATGCAATGAACTCAATACCAAGTGTTGTACCACCAGAAACCTTCACTGTGGGAGGCAAATTAAATTATTATGATTTTTGGCTTTGTTGCTGCCTTAATTTAATTTTTAATTTTGGTGCTTTTAAAGGTAATATTTTATATTACAAGGTTTGGCAAATAAACATTCAGTGAATACCATTAAACCATCTTTTATCAGATAAACTCATACTGAAGTCATCAGTGCATGCTTTATGATTAAAACGGTATGATTTGATATGATTGTTGCATCTTCCACATCAGTCATAGTCTTTTACTTTGCAACCTAGTTGTTTGACTATTTAAGAAGCACTGCATTGTGCTGTTTTTTTTTCTCATCTCTGTGGGCACATACAGAGTAGATCGTCCTACCTTAGCCTTTTTACAACAGCGTAAACTACGAAGGCCTTTGAACAGCCAATCTCCAGAAACAGATGTGAATCAGACAGAATATACACAGAAACCACCAACAACACCAGATGTAGCTGTTGATTTGTTGAAAAAAAAACAAAAAAAAGCCTGCTTCACTGTTCAAAGTTGGCTTATCTACCTTGAATATTTGTAGGGATGGGGTGACCTCTAGTGGTGGGAGCACTGCTACTTCAATAGGAGCCTCACGCCTTATGAAAGCTGCATTGTTCAATATATTTAATGTGAAAATAACATGAAAAGATTGTGGGTTATGCAAAGCTGCAGTGAAATATCATCTTCGCAACAAGGTCTGCCACTTAAGGTTGGCCAGTGTGTTGATATTCCCTCTTTTCTAAACCACGTTTGCAATCCCCGGCCCATACCTGATCTCCTCCCAAGAATCTGTTCACCTGTAGCGTGTGAGGTTTCTGTTGGACAGGGGAGAGGAGTGACAGAAAGGGGAAAAGTCCAGCTTGTTTTGAACTGGAACGGCTTGTTGTCGTAATTCCCCTTCGCTATCGGTAGAGAGGGAAATATCACGCAGTGGCGCTTTAACAGTCAGAAAGGTGACGTTCAAAACGTATTCCTATGGTTAGCCCCAATCATCAGGCCTCTTGACTTTAAAAGACACTTAACTTTTGCTTGTAGTTTTGCATGAGTTGCATGTGACATTGTGTTGCAGAGGCAAAGCCGCATTGTCTAATTTGAGAGATCTGCTGAAGGCCTTTGGGATATTCAACTGTGTGGTTTGTCTTTGTTTGTCAGCTATGAACCAGAGCTCCATCCTGCTGCTACGTATAGGATTAAAAATATCAAGGCTACCGTGCAGGTGTTCTCTACAGGCAGCATTACAGTTACAGGTAACACTCATGCACGCGCGCACACACACACACACACACACAAAAAGATTCTCTCTTTCTTTCTCCCTCTCTCTCTTGCATACAATCACACACAGAAAGCTTGCATACTTTGTTTCTGTATATTAGTTCTTCCATTCATTCAGTCAGCACTCACATGTGTACCAAAATGCTAGCGTGCACACTATCTTAAAGGCAGAATGAGTAGGATTTAAAAAAAAAAAAAAAAATTTATAGAATCATACAAAAAGAATCCCTCTCAATCATCACTTATGATCCACTAGAAGCAAGTGGTGGTGTCTGTATCTGCAGAGACCCTGCCCTCTGCCTGTATTTTTTTTATTTTGCTGTGTTCAGGACGTTTCTGGGCGTCAACCTTTGGGCAGCGGGTGCTTCTGCGCTTGTGCTTCCGGTGTCGTCGAGCCGGGGAGGAGGGGCCAACTTTGAACGTTGTGTTTACAAACCGCAACCGGCAAATCCTACTCATTCTGCGTTCAAGGGATTAAGGCCGCATTGTAATAAAAGAGTGTGGACTCTGTTATAGACCAGCAAATCTGTTTCTAAGTAGCCCAATTCCCCCAAGAATTTTACTCAACAAAGTTAAATCATGGATTTGCCTATTTCTGTATGACTTGAC
>OMKK01083478.1:0-28688 GCA_900302305.1 Polymixia japonica | reverse complement strand
ATGATAATAATAATAATAATAATAATAATAATAATAATAATAATAATAATAATAAATAAATAACATTTGTATAGTACTTTTCAAAGGTCCTGCAACATACTTTATATAAAATAAAACAATTATAAAAAAGAGTTAAATAAGGTAAAATATATACATTAAAAAACATATATAAAACCCTGTCCTAGTTAAATAGTGGGAAGTGGCTACAAGTCTTAAAGGTAATCAGTAAAAATCTAAACTTGGTTCTAAAACTAACATGAAAACAGTAAAAGAAAATTAAAGTACTGTAGGAGTAATGTATTATATCATTTATCATTATATGTTTTTAGTCTTGGTAGCAGAATTTTGCACAATCTGAAACTGCACAGAGGCTTAAAGGTACTATATACAATATTTTGAACATTAATATAGCAGCAAACAACTATTTGTTATGTAAAGATATAGTGGAGTAATGACGTCCTGAGCAGAGAATGAAGTCACACTCCCTCTGTGTGTCCGAGCTTCTCTGTTCTTTGTTTTGGCAGTTGGTCCGGCCGCGCATGCATGTTAGCTTGTGTGTGTCAATGTGGCCAAGGCGCCCATCTGTTTTGGCCTGAGATGCTGGTGCTCTAGTGCGCCATCTAGTGGCTGAATATCGCATATAGCACCTTTAACGATTGAGACAGAGAATAAGGTATTAGAATGGTCAAAAGAGCAGTCTTTTAGTGTTGTTAACAGATAGACATGGTCTAATCTTTGCTGTGTTCCTAAACTGGTAGAAACATGTGCTGTGTCCATGTGCTCACTGTAACTGGGCATCTCTCTTTCTCTCTCTGTCTTTAGCTACGTCTAAGTGGTGGCCGCAATCCCTACGAGGGCCGTGTGGAGGTACTGGGGGAGAGGAACGGTTCGCTGGTGTGGGGCACGGTGTGCAGTGACAGCTGGGGCACCATGGAGGCCATGGTGGTGTGCAGACAGCTGGGTCTGGGCTTTGCCAGCAATGCTTTCCAGGTAAGGTCTCTAGAACCACGGGTTTTCTGTTAGTCTAGACCTGGTTCCACTGAACCAGGTGGAACTGAGATGATTTTGTTGCTAATTTACAACATGGTGATAAACTGGCCCTCTTAGCACTCTGGCACACAAGTGGATGGTCCATAAATTCACAGTACTGTTAGAGTTCCAGTTCATTTATTCAGGACATCACTGTATTGGAGTGTCAAGCATAAGCGGTTAAAGCTTTCTTCAAACATAGAGTGGCTCACAGCAAGCACAGACAGCCTCGAAATGTTGCTGTTATTTGTTTGCATTTACTGACACATCTTGAGTCTGAAAACAGCCAATGTAAAAGCTAGGAGAAGATCTTGACACTATACAGTGGAGCAAAAATGGGTTCTGACACAAAGCCTTAAAATATACAGTATGTAAACTATACTAAAAATGTACTTAGTAAGTCTGGATTGCTAGATTTGTAAAACCAGCATTGGCCCTTCTTCACAAGCACATCACATTTGACTAAGTGGTTGGTAAAGGATTTATTAACCGACAAAGGATTTCAAATAGTGGCTTCTAGTTTGTTCATAAGGGGATGTGACATAGGCTCCAGTTCATTTTTTAAATCTGATTGTAAAGATTGGATTTTATTAGATCACTATTCCATTATTAGATATCCACACTTGGCCAGAAAATGGCTAATATCTGTCTCTTGTGGCATTATTTATTTAAAGGTACTATATACAATGTTTTGAACATTAATATAGCAGCAAACAACTATTTGCTATGTAAAGATGTATTTGCATTATTTTTCACGTTCCTCTTTACATTGTTGGTATGTGGGCTGGATGGTTTTGAAGATCCAATAGAGGCAAAATCTGATTTTTAGCTGTCTAGCTAAAATTGACAGTAAACTCTGTGTGTGAGTGAGAGAGAGAGAGGGTGGGAGGGAGTGTGTGTGTCACTAACTGTCATTAACTCTCACTTTAACAAGCTTGAGCTTTATTGATCCCCATAGGGAAAATGACGGTTCCACAGCCTTAGTAACATCAAAAACAAACCACTGGTAAACATTGAAAGTGTAAAACTTATGACACAAGTAAGCAGTTTTCCCATCTGTAGAAGCTAGGGGGGACTTCGTGACCTGTTGTTTGAAGTTTAGTGGACCCCCCACCAGTAGAGCCTCTGGCATGACTTGGTGGCGTCACAGTCCTGTTAGGCTTAGATTTACCTCTTTTTAAAGGGAACCGGGGTGTTTCCTTAGTTAGTTGAACCCCCAACCTCCCACGTGCTCTTTATACTCCTCTATTTCAGGGTCTGGAAGCCAGTGTGGTATTGGTAGCTTAAGTGGCTCTTTTTGCTTCAGCTGGTGATATAAGTCTGGAAAGTATGTCTGAATCACGGCAGACGCGCTTTGCTAATGGGAGGGAGTTTTACGAGTGGAACTTGGACCGGAGCTGATTAGCCTGTTTAGCTGAATAACTGTGATTGGCATGATTATGTGCAATGCACTTCTAATGGAAGAAAGCATAAACATGTCATCATATGTGTTGAGTGCTGCTTGAACACTTGGACTCCACACACACTCTACTCAAGTAAATTGCAACATCACGTTTTTGTAATCCAAATAATCAGTGTCTATAAAGTCAAATGGAAACTCCCTCGGAATTAGTTGTAATTCGTAAGTAAGTAAGCCTTTATTTATACATCACCTTTCAAAACAATAAGTTACATAGTGCTTTACAATAATATAAACCAAAATAAGAGGATAGATCACAGAGAGCAGACATAAACAGTACAAAAGTATAGAAACGTGAGATTAAGAAAAGACCAGCCAAAATAAATTAGTTTTAAGATGTTTTTTAAAAGTTTTTTTGTTTTTCATTCAGCCTCTCTCAGGCTTGGAGGAAGGCTGTTCCAAAGCCGAGGGGCCACAACAGAGAAATCATTTTAAGACTCTAAGACAGTCAAAAGTCTTTAGTTTTAGCAGTGGTGGATTACACAATAATTACTTTGTTTTATTAGAATAGGAAACCATGCTATTTTGTTGCACCCATTGGTGCCAAGCCAAATAATCGGGTCACGGTTTTGCAATTACAAATCCATTTGATTGTTACCACATATAGTAGGCTGCCATTGTAAGAGTTCTCACGTGATCCATAGATTCTGAGAAAAATGTCTTCCCTTTGTTATCATAGCAAAGCAGAGAGTCATTAAACAAAGCTCTCGAGCAGTCTACGCCAGAGCCTCTTTCCTGTCTTTTGACTTTTAAATACCTTCACAGGCAAACCCTACCACCAGACGGAAAACATGACTATACTATATGTATCCCACTACCCAAGACTCCACAACCTTGGTTCCTAACTTATTAACGTTTGCTGTGGTCTATGAGATCCTATAAAGAGGCTGAGTCAGGACCCCGAGGACAACAGAGCACTTTGCTTTTTCTTTCTCTCTCTCTCTCTCTCTCTCTCTCTCTCTCTCTCTCTCTCTCTTCTCTCTCTCTCTCTTTCTCTCTCAGCTGGTTTACACCTAAGATTAGACATGCCTTGTGGTATCATTGATAGTGATAATGAAAGGAAGCCCTGGGGATCTTTGAGCATCAGACCTTGGGGACTGAGCTAACTGTTTTTGCAGCTTCGTGCGGGGAAACCATGATGATATCTATAAAACATATAGAGGAGGAAAATGGGGATAATTTAACCAACCAAAAACTTTCCACGCACATCTTGTTTTCCAAAGCAATTGGAACAACATGATTATCTTTTTTTTTTCAGTTGGCTTCATAACTCAGTGCTCTAAATACAGCAGAACCTTAGTCTGAACTGTTCTACAACAGACATAACAGATGACATTATGTAAATATATGTCCATTTCTTGTGCATGGTCCTTTAAACTTCCTTGGTGATACAATAATTACTGCATTTCAGTGACAAATAAGACAGCACAAGGCATTTTGGAAAGGTATCTGATCATATTTTGCATTTTGAACAGACTTTGGCACAGTATTTTATTTAGCTTTTATTTATTTAAACTTTTCACTTGTTTATACGTTCTCGATTGCCATGGGGTACATATTAATAAGGTCCTTTTGTAAATTGTACATTTTTTTAAGCATCTCAGTTGGAACCATTTTGCTTCAATTATACTAAAAGTTGCAGTGCAACATAAAAGGTCATACATGTCACAACATGACACCAGCAAACACATTTAAACCCAACCTACAAAGATATTATCTCATGGGCTTTAGCTAACTTTTATATTTTGTTTTGCTTTTTTTGTATAAGGAAACGTGGTACTGGGAAGGGGACAAGTCAGCTGATGACATAGTAATGAGTGGAGTCCGGTGCTCAGGAACTGAACTGACCCTGGATCAGTGTCTCCACCATGGGAGACACCTACACTGTCCTAGAGGAGGTGGACGCTTTTCTGCTGGGGTCTCCTGCACTGAGAGTAAGACACTTACATATCTAGTATATATTGAGAATTTAACATATTTTGAGGGTCTATATATGTTTAATGGAGTAAATATACAAGTAGGCAAGAAAAATTTGTGGTTTCCCAAAGGTGTGGAGATGCACTTTTCAGGTGTGGAGATACAGTTTGTGAACATATGTGGAGATACCTTCTGACTCTCTCCCTCCCAGCGGCCCCAGACCTGGTCCTGAATGCCCAGGTGGTGGAGCAGACCACCTACCTGGAGGACAGGCCCATGTACATCCTGCAGTGTGCCCAGGAGGAGAACTGTCTCCCCAGTACTGCTGCCACGGCCAGCCCCACCTCCTACCGCCGCCTTCTGCGCTTCTCCTCCCAGATCCACAACAACGGCCGCTCAGATTTCAGGCCCCGAGCAGGCCACCACTCCTGGATCTGGCACGAGTGTCACAGGTTAGACCTAGACCAGACGTAGCATTTGTGCTATTTATGGATGGATCAGCTGTAAATTCTGGCATCCCAGAATCACCCCCGTCTCCACCTACACTACATACTGCACCTACGCTCAACATCTCTCCCAGTCATTTACAACCTCACCATCAATCTAAGTAACAATATGCTAATGTACCCTGATCTAATCTCTTATCATGTTCATCTTAAAACAGCCCATTCAGTAGTTCACAGTAAATATAAAAAAACGATAAATATGTAGTATGCATTATCATTAGGACTTTTAGACATGGTTTTAGGGTTTGGGTGAAAGCAAGCAAAACATTATCACTGGTACCCAGGATGGTTGTTGATTATTCATAAACTTATTTCAGGGTATATTGGCCAAAAAATTAAATTTGTTGTTAAAGTGAAATTTCACAGTAAGGAAGATAAATACATTTTAGCAAAATGAGTGTATTATTGGTATTGTGGTGTTCTTTGGTAATGACAAAAGTTCTCCGTCTGTCCTCTTCAGGCATTACCACAGTATGGAGGTGTTCACCCACTATGACTTGTTAAGCCTGAACGGCACCAAGGTGGCCGAGGGACACAAGGCCAGCTTTTGTCTGGAGGACACTCACTGTGATGAGGGTAAATACCTCTTAGTTCCCTGTTCTTTTGTTCTGCTACTTTGGTTAATACAGAATCATGATGATATATACTTAGCTTTGATTAACATACCAGAATAAAGTCTACAAGACAATGTGAAATGAAGCCATAAGAATAACTTTGATTTGTTGAAATGGATTTGATGAAACTGTTTGACCCAAGCAAACTGACTAAACCTGTGAACACTGACAGGTATTCAAAAGAAGTTTGAATGTGCCAACTTTGGGGCACAGGGCATCACTGTTGGCTGCTGGGATACCTACAGGCATGACATTGACTGTCAGTGGATTGATATAACAGACATCCAGCCTGGAGACTACATCTTCCAGGTATAAAACTTGCTCTGCTGGTGTAGCTATAGATAATGCAGTACTTGTATTAAACACGGACTCTCCTGTGTCTAACCCATGTAACACCAATACATGGCTTTTTTTTTAAAGAGAGAATCGCAAAATATTTACGTTTATTTTTTATTTTAAAACAAGAATTCTTTAATGGTTTATATAATGCTTACAATGAATCAATGTGAGAGGTCATCTTTTTTTCTTTTGAATGTTCTCATAGGTTGTGATCAATCCCAACTATGAGGTAGCAGAATCAGATTACAGCAACAACATTATGAAGTGCCGCTGCAGATATGATGGACATCGGATATGGACATACAACTGTCATATAGGTGAGATTGTCACCACCCAGTGTGGATCATATTCTGCTTATGGTTAGGATCAAAGTTAGCTTTATAACCAGTCTCCATCCTGAAGATGGGGCAAGACGTGGTTATCAAACTCTGTATTCTACTTGCCAGTAGAATAGTCAAATCCACCTTAAATCCATATACTATAAGACTCTTTTGATGGCATCGTCATAATCCTGGAGCTGCTCTATTGACAGTGAATGGGAGGCTACCTTGTAAAAATATTCAGAAATTAACACTACAAGTCCTGAGAACAAAATGAAGCAATGACTGTTTAAGACACAAATGACCAATAAATAAACATTTTATTTACAAAGTCAGTGACATACTCCCATAGGCTATAACAAGTTCAAACCGAGTTCAAATCCCTGTATGGTTTCCATATTTTCATGGGATTCCAATGCTAGGTTCTTGCCCTTAAAAGTAGTCTATGGTGATGTAGAAATTCTACAGATGACTGAAAGAATTATTGCATAGGGACATAAAGATATACAAATTACATCTTGCAATTCCACCGGGCTCAAAGACTAGTTTTAAGGAAAGAAATCCTTTCACTATGTACTTCAATTGTCCTTTAACTTTACCCTGCACTATAGAATCCCCCTTATAACATTTTGGAATTCCTCTTTAAAGAAATTGTAAACCAAGTTTAAAAGGTTAAAACAAACTTTAGAAATGACATGAAACAACACAATAACAGTTATAAAAATTTATAAAAATTTTCAATGCTCAACCTCAGCGCGCGTGAGTATTGAGTAACAATCCCAGGACAGCGTTCAAAAACAACTCTTATAACTTGTATATATAACTTTTATATATATAACAAAAAAGGGCCAAAAATATATAAAGAAAAATGTACAATAGCAAATAATTGTGGACTCCAATCCCTCCAGTCCTATTTTCCAGCTTTTGTACAGCTGCATTTTACAGTTTAAATATGTGCTATTTAAAAATATATATTACATGTTTTGAAATGTAACATGGAATTAGGAGTAAAAATTACAACCAACCCTGCAAAGGAATTCTGCTTTTAATTTCTTCCTTTATTTCCATCTCAGAGTTGTACCCTCAATGACTAGACCTAGCTTTGACTGCAGCACACACTGTAGTAGGTTTCTTTAATCAACTCCTGAGTTATTTCAACCACAGATTAATCCAAAATAGATAATATGTTATCAACATAGACACATCCAACTTAGTTAATGACATTAATTACTCAGAACTATGAACCTAAACCTGGAAGACCATAGCAAGGGGGAAATAACTTCCCTGGCACTTAAAAACAGACATCAATTTCAAGGCAACATGCAATCAAATCAAATCAAGTCAAGTCAAGTCAAATCAAATCAAATCAAATCAAATCTTGCTGGTCAGGACCACTGTGGCAGCTCTGGAAAGTAAATGGAGGCAAACTTCTGCTTGGCCTTCCTGGAACAAATTAGAAAAAATATACAATATATTCTAAGGTAAGACAACATGATCTTGTCATGTTACAAAACAAGCATTTCAAAGTTTACAAACTCAACTACTTGATTTCAGACAAAACCAATACATGCCAGATTTAACGGCTGTATTACTGGACATTTTCTACAATCTCCCATAGCAACAGATGAGAGTTTGTCTGAAGTGAAAGGATTTACTTCTGCTTTCACTGTCAAAGGAACAGCTTGAGGATGTACACTGGTAAAACATCACAGATTCAAACGTTGGTTTCTAGCTTTAGGAAAGAGCCATTTAGATGCTGGGGGTGTCCAAAGCCATCAGAATTATCTGCACATTTTATATAAACTCACTATGACTTTTTAAAATAGGACATCTTATATGAAGGTTCACATTTGTTTTAGGCGTTGGATTTTGAACCTGTTAGGTACTTTTCTTTCATTAAGGTCTTCTATTCATCTTTCCCCTTGTCTTGCTCCCTCAGGTGGCTCACTGAGCTCAGAGACAGAGGGGACTTTTCCTGGGTTGCTGACCAACCAGCTGTCGCACAGGTAGACCCAGGACAGACAAGACACACGGACGGATAGACATTAAAAGGAGCACCTGGACTAGGACCACGTTGGAGCGGGGAGACCATAAGAACAATTGACAACCACTAGGGGGCAGTACTCTCCTCCGCTTCCTAGCAGTGCTGGATTGTTGCCTCAGCTCGACCGGTTACAGTGGTCAATGAATGAACAAATGAATGAATGAACCGCTTGCTTACTGTTGCTTTTAACCATATTTGACTGTTTAAATAAGTGCTCTTATCTCTTCCGTCAACACTTTCTGTTAGCGAGTATGGTGCTCTGTTGCAAAGTGAAATTTATGTTTTGACCTGGTGTTTATTAGGAGAGTGGTCAGAATGGATTAAAACCAAATAACCTCTTGAAATAACTAAGAAAGAAATTTGCCATCCAAGCCAAATTTCCAAGCTGTTTTTCTCAGAGAAAAACATTATGAGATAAGAATATTGGGCTGATAGGGCAGAATTTATTTGAGAGGATTAATCAAGTCTGGTGCTAAATCTGGTGCTTACTCTAGTCAGAATATTTTAGTATGCACCTTCATAAAAGACATAGTGTCTTTTATAGCAGGTATAAAACAAACACACATATGCATCCACAGAACTGTATAGCAGATTACCACATAGTGACAAGCCAGAATCTATGGCAGCATCACAACCAACATTTACTATATTAGAGCCAGTTAGCTCCTGTTTTAATCAGGACTGAATTTGAATTCACCAGCAATGTGGTTTTTTTTAAATGACAACTGTCATCTCGTTTGAGTTTGGGATGGTCTTTATTGCAAATTGCAACTCCTTAAACCAAAAGTGAGCATGCGCGTATGAGTTTTCCCAGTCCTCTGCAGCACAGTGATGCAGTAGGGCCAGTTCTACACAGGCCCCACCAAAGGGAAACAGGCTGACAAAATTGACCATGTTGAATTTGCCATTGACTACTAATTATAGGCTAAAGAGTCCTGCTAGGCCTAACTTCTAGGTCTAACCTCTTTTGCACCACAGCTCCCTCTGGTGGGGCTGTAGCTCCCAATGCAGAAACACTGCAATTTGCAATATAAGATACTAAACGGTGGATGCATACAGCCAAGCTCCTCAGATGCTGAACATTAGTCGCTTTTTATATAGTCAGTGTGAAGCTGAGAGAGGTTTGCTCCTTTGGAATATCTGTGAAGAGTGTCTGTCTGCTTTTGACCTCCCCCAGAATGTTGTGGCACATCCCTGAGTCTAGCATTGAAAATGTTTGAACTTTTTCAGTTCCTCCAGTAAAGTACACCCTTTCACATTCATAAACCTTACATTCCCTTCAACTTCTCTTTTCAAAGTCTGTGTTTTGTTAAATTATTACCGTCAGGGACTTTTTTTGCCATCTTTTGGATGTACTGTAAAAGCAATAATCGTATGTGAAAATGCCTCTGTATCGTTTTGTAAATTTGTTTTTGTGATGTAGCGACTCCAGGGGCCCTTCATTTTACAAGGGTACTGTTTAAGAATTACGTTTTCTGTAATAAAGAATGGAAGAAGCATATCTGCTTTTATGGTGAAGAAGCTAACACTTGAGAATGTTTCCTTAAATGGACATAAATGTCTTAAACAAAAGTAGAATTCAGTAACAATTTCAGTAAAAATTGTGAAAATATTCTAGATATAGCTGCCTAATTAGTCATGCAACTACTAGTAATCACATCTCCATGGTAGTTTTCATAGCCAATTGCCAGCATCAACAGTGTTGCAGTGATGATATGACCCATAACAATGCTAACAGGCTGCTTAAAGGCAATGCCATCCAAAAGCTGAGCTGTTGCTAAGCAACTTCTCCTCATCAACAGGAAAACATTGTGGCCGTCAGTGACCCGACTGTTTCAGATCACAGAAAATATATGGATTTTGCAATAACTACTTGCTGTGTGAACAGAAAGTGCTTGAGATGTTTGTACCTTGTTGGTAGCTATTAGGCTCCTCACATGTGTTAGTTAACAGAGTTAGCCGTTTTCCTCTTTAGTATTGTTTGGCTCGTCCTCCTCTTTGTAGCCCCAGGGCTCTGGTGACCATCCGCCTGGCAACAGCAGAGTCAGTCCTAGGACGCTCCTTCACTGGCTGGATAAACTCTGCAAGACAGCCCAGCAATGACAAGCTACTCCATTCCATCCAGCGTTTAAATACCACAGAGCCACGCAATAAAATGAATGGTCCCCATAGGGCTGCTCAATATGAACCCATGAATTTTCATTTTGTGACACAAATCTCCACTCCAACTCATACTGACCCTCATTTATCAAGCTATATAATAATCAAATCTGATCTTTAAATGGGTCTGCACACATTTGACCACAAATGGCGGTATTTATGAATTCCATCTTTGTCATAGCTGTAAGATCAACTTCTTGTTCGGAAAACAGGTACGCTCATTTCAATATTGCATTGTGTAGGGAAAACTATTATAATTACAGAATATTAAAGAATTTCCTCATGTTCTGTGACAAAGCATACGGGTAACTTCTTTCCAAATTTAGTTTTTATGACAGCCTTTGATCCCACTTTTAAGACTGCCAAACAAGGCATCCTCTTTGGAGTAGCCTCTGCAACCATAACATCAAGCTTGTCAAAGGAGAATCTTTTTCTTTTAGACCTACTTAGCCTCTGTAGCTTCAAGTATGCAAACTTTACTGTGCCAAACCTCCTTTTCATAGGGAAAGAGTGGCCAAAGGCACCTAAGTTTGAGTGTGTTGTATGTAAAGTCAATATTTTGCACACAATACTCAATCAAAGCTTGCGTCTGACTTATCAATCAACAATGTAATTTGTGCTCATTTTGACCTGAGTATCTGGCATTGCAAGTGTTATTATTATTCTTATTATGTCCACAGTAGGTTCTGCACTCTTTCATGATTTTTGCTGAACATTTAGTATACATGGAAAGAGCTTTTTCTATATTTTTTAGCACTTAAAAAACGTTGGGGGGGGGGATAATGATAACGATTTGGTCAACTTAAATAAAAAGGATATATTTTCTCGTGAAAAAAACATTGTCCCTCTACGAACAAAATTACACCGTTTTAATTTGGACATTGCAGCAATCAATATTGTGAAATAACACCACTTCTTCTATTAATAAATGTAGACAAAACTTGGATAAAGGACTCCCAATCATTAAGAACAACAATTTCTCAATAAGGTACCCTCCTGAGTCACACCAAACATAGTATGTGAACAGTGGCTGTTGGTGGCTAAGATTAGCTTGGCGTATTCCTTACCTGCTCTTCTGATTGCTTTGCCTTTGGATTTTCTGCTCCCTTCAGAAAGTGTACGTGCCTTCATGAGAGGGTGGTGGATGGAGAGGGCATGGAGTGCTGCAATACAAGACAGACAACACCAAAGCTATGAGTAAACTGTCCGTCACTGATGTTCTTCCTTTAACCTCAGTGCTGTTCTTGCGCTCACTGTGTAGTGAGGGTTCCCACCTGCAGACTCGCTGGAGAAAACACCCAGGGCATGTGTGTTGTCCACCCACTTGATCTTCATCCCACCATCACTGAGAGAAACAGGAGAGGAGTGCATATTTTTAAGCATCCCCATATAACCTATCTTGGTTAGGGGTGTAACAGTTCACAAAAGTCAAGAGTTTGGAGGTGGAACCGAGTTTGGAGGTGCCACCATTTGGTACATTTTCATTACAGCATGGAACTCCTCTGAAACCGCTGAACTTGTTCGGTTTGGAATGTGCTCCGAACCTTGGGCCCTGTACCCAACAATTCAATACAAATGAATGTACCGTTACACCCATAATCTTGGTTATAATTTAATTCGAGATTTATTCAGCCGGGGGCAGACGTGTAGCATGTAAGTCTTAAGATTGAATCTTTTTGAGTCACACAGCATCTACCTGTTGTTTTGTTCCTGCAGAAATGCGGCCTTAAACTGTGGGCAACTGGAAATCCTGTTTAAAGTCTCTAAGGTGAAAAAGTTTAAGTGTTAAGCAGAGGTTTGCGCTCTGAATAGTCTGCTCACACCTGTATTCTGTGAAAGCGTCAAGCAAGTCATCTGTTTTGAACATGGCTGGGAAGTCATAGATCTCGATCACATGGCCAAACTTATCCGGGTTGATCCACACGTTCTCAAAACAGGAGTAGTCATTGTGGGCGTGATCAATAGAAATGTCCTTTCCCTCTTTCAGGTGCGCTGTGATCTGATAAGATAGAAACATGATATAACTTGTTAAATGATAGAGTGGAAGACCACTTAATAGGAAAGATTTTGAAGCACAATGTCTGTTTATTACAGGAACACCAATGCTGACAAACTAATAGTGCTCTTCCCTGAAAAGTGCAAATGGTATCAAACATTTCAGTGTAAGCTTACCTCCTCAGTTAAGTCATCTGGATCTGTGCTTATGTCTTCTTTCTGGGGGCCGTATGACACACCGGCAATTTCCTCCTCCTCCTCCTTACTGTTTTCCTCCAGGGTCATGGCAGTGAAGTAGGACATAGTCTGGTCCCAGGCGAGTGGCCAAGCACAGAGCTCTTCCCCATGCAGCTTCAGCTCCCCGTCCTGTTTATCATCTTGGGGACAAGATGGGTAGTTGTCAGCAGTACCGTCACAGATACCGTCAGCTACGCTGTGGGGCATCCTGGGGAGCGCATCCTGGTGGGGAATGGACAAGGACCTTGTGCTCTCTGTGGTGTCGGAGCACGAGCAGGAGTCAGATGAAGTGCTGTTCCTGCTGCAACTGCAGCTACGAGAGCCCGGACATGGCAACTCCTTGTCTTTTGCGGGTGCTGCTGCGTTTTGGTCAGACAACCTCTCCCGAGCTGCTCGGGGTATGTAGAGGGGCTTGTTGGGCCTCCTAGGCGCTCGGTTTCGCAGCGGGGTAGAAGGTTTAGGCGTGTCTGCCCTCTCCATCTCCCCTCTACCCCTTGGCCTATGGGACTCCTCACACAAGCTGTTGTTGCTCTCCACGTCACTGCCTTCCTCTGCTTGACCCCTTAAAAAAACAACATATAATAAAAGACAGAATGAGATATCTAACAATTCCTAGGAAAAAAAACAATCCCAACAACTGTTGTGCAAAAAGAAACGCAGGAATTTTATAGGAATACGCTTCGGGAATCCAACACAAATGTGGCCTGAAACTAAAATAGAGGTCCTTTCACACTAACCAACCAGTCTTTCTTGTGATAGTATTGTAAAGGTGCAAAGATAAACAGGAAATGTACACATTTCTGTTAGAACAAGACAATTAAAAAATGCAAAATGATCACATCCTTTTTACATTTTACACACAGGATGAATGCTGTTCTGTTTTTCAGCACCCAAATCTATATTATGCTCCGACTATTAATATTTTATATATTAATATTTTTCCCTAATTAATATCAGAATTCCTCACCTTTGCTATGCACTTTTTTTCAGAAGAGCAACTTTTTTTAGTTGAGATTTGTTCTGACTTGAGACATAAAAAGCAATCCTCGTTAAAATAATATGGAGGGCTCCAAAACTTCTACAACAAGAAAGGAAGGCTTGAGAATGAACCTATAATCCTCTAAAACTTCAGGAATATCTGTACTAACAGTGTGTCACACCTGTCTTAAAATCTGTTCAAAACAACTTAGACTTAACGAGTTATTAAAATCCTTCAAGATAGTCAAGTTGGGGTTGGATTCAAGTACTGTGTGCCTACAATTAGGCCTACAATCTACCTTATGTTTGTAGATCATGAACTGACATATGATCCAGTACAGTGTTTGGTTCCATACCTAAGCTCTGAATAGCAGACCACCACCCTACGGCACCAGCCCTCCCCTACTGAGAAGGTGGCAAGTTGAGGCAGGGCTTCTGTGGTCTTGTGGATCAGGTAGCGAAGTCGGCTTGGTAGCGGTGGGAACAGTAGCACGCTGGACAGAGGCGTAGAAGACATGACAAAGAGAAATGGAGAGGTGAGGTGACAACTGGTTACTTTTGAAAAACACAGCAAACAGCATTGCAATCTCTTATATTACTTGTGACAGTTATTAACCAGTTAATCTGAAACACCTAGTCAACATCAACAAATCAGACAATCTCAGACCAATTCAATCCCGAGTATTTGCTTTGTGGGTATGCTGTTTGGTTTTGATTGTCAAAGCACTTTGGCTTTGATGTACAAATAACATGTATTATTATTATATTACCATTATATATTATCTTTTTTTGTCCTGTGGCGGGAGTTACCTTTTTCTGTTGCATCTCTGTTGGTATACATCCAGTTCCTCCAGGACAATATGCACAAACTGAGCCTCTTGTTTTGGGAGATAGCAGCCATCGAAGCAGGGAAACGCCAGGGTGGACAGTGAATGATTGATCCTGTTGAGTATATAGAAGCAGATAGTTGCACACAATACATTTAAAAAAAAATGTAGCGAAAACGTGAATTGACTGGGTGATGTTTGTTAAGGTCTAGGCTGAGTAACATGGACTAAAGATGCATAAAATACAGTTAACTTATTCGTTTAAAACCAGTAACAACGTGTATTAGCTATTGGATATTACCGTTGGCTGGCAGTATCTTATAGCTGATGAGTAGGTTGATAAATAACGCCAACTAGAATTAGCTAGATCGGTTAACGCTGCATGAAAAGTTGTCAGACTAACGACAAACCAAGTTATCCCGTTTTTAACCTTTACCTAACGTTACCACACGGCCATGAGAGGAGAGCTAGCTTGGTAACGGTTTTAAATGTGTAGTTGTTTTGTCTACTAGCTAGCTAGCTGTTGGCGAGGGAGGGCTGCTAGCTCCAGGATAGCGAGGACACGATCTCCTGGTGGATCTACGAGTTCCGTCGGTCTACTGGTCTCACGTAAAGACACGTGTCTATCAAATTCAGAAGCGAAACATAAATAGTAGGATGGGGAAAAACAAATATTCCTCGCTATATGTACCTATCGTGAATCACGCAACTCGCAATACTTGTGAACTACGAATGTTTCCAAAGGTGTCAATTCCTGCGGAGGGCCCTCTCGTCATATAGCTATAGTTAGCACGTAGAAGGCTATATGAGATGCAACAGCGCCGCCCACACGAACAAGGGCAGTAATGGAGTGGGCAACCAGAATGCAATAACCCTGCTAATTTATCTGTCTACCATTTCACTTTTACTGAAAAATGAACTTCACAAGTGAGTGTATACTAGTTGGGTCCAATTGTAACACTAAATCAATGTTGAACAACATCCATTTGCAGCCACACAATCAATATTAGTTAAATTAATTGTATTTCTTCCCCATATTTGTAACAGTTCATCCTAATCATAAATATTTTCATGTATTAACCTAAGACCAAATGTGGCTTTCAGGAAAAGTCAATTTATTTAGGCAGTAAGAAAAACGTACCAGTTGTATCAAAGTTTTGCAGTCTTGACTTCTGTGAATTACAATGTTTAAGGTTTCTGTGGTGTTTCTTGACCATAAAAAGGGGATAACATTCAAAATATCAACAGTGGGTTTTCTGACTAGCCAAAGACACATTGAACAGTTAGGACTGTTACATGTAATTTTGGAGATTTTGTGCATTTCTACAATGACAGCAGTGAAAGAAATTTCTCAAATGGTATGAGGTCACATTATTCATTGTTATTATTATTTTGTGATAGACATATTTACAGTAAACATGCTCCATTCTTGAACTCACCAAAACCTCTAGTTCAGGGCTTTCATGATGTTTGTTTCACATGCAAGATATGATTTCCCTCCCAAAAAATTACATTCATGCTAAGATAAGAAAAGATTTGCCTCAACAAAGGCTACAACTCACATGTTAATACCGTGGAGCACTAACCATTACAGAATTACTGTTTAGACTGTGCAAACAACTCACTCACAACCAATTTTCTATAACAATTCTTCTTGGCGGTTAGTGGTGCATAAAACAACACATTATTCAATATCATAACATTTTCAAAACAAAAGACAAGTAAAAATCAATCAAGAAGTTAAAAAGTGGTATAAAACACAATGGCGTGATTCATAATGAATGGTATGAATCAACACGGATAAGACTTTAACTTTTTTTTTTTTGCATAAAAACACATTAAAACACTTTTACAAACATATGGGGATAGGTTGACTGCAGAGTACGTATAAATAACAGAAAGAAAAGGATCAAATCCAAACTATGTACATCCATCCAGGTGAGGGGGAAGTGTGAATACATGCTACCAGACAGGCGAGTATCCAGGTAGAGTGGTCTGCCTGCAAGGAGGAAAACCAACAAAAAAATAAAAAACAGTTAGAAGGAAAGCATACAAGTTATCACCATGCTTGGAAAATATGTAAAGGCCAAAGCCAATAGAGTTTCCAGTGGTATAAGGGTCCTTTTTATGTTTTGACTACATGGGAATAAATGACACATCTGCTCAATGACTTGATGAATATGAAGGCAAAGCATCCAAGGAAACAATACCATAGTTGAGAAAATGTTGTATGCATGTTGTGGTAAAATTTCATTGTGGAAATCATACGTATTAAGCTATGTTATCAGAATGTCCATTAAATTTCCATTAAAAATACATTTGAGTGACTCCATACCCTAAGGTTTAGCACTGACCTCACGGTCTTCATCTTCCAGAGCCAATACTTCTGTCTTCGAAGATGGTAATCTCAACCTAGAGGGCAGCAAGCTGAGGAAATATACAATGTAGTACATCTATATAATATCTATAATTTTGTATACAATAAACATAATTAATTAACCAGTTTTTCCTTGTATTCAGGACTCAACACAAGCTGTGTATAAATGTATTAACACCATATTGGCTAGTGTGGACATTGCAAAAAAACATTTCTAACATTGGCCAAGCTAAGGATACAACCCTGAGACCTCTCTCTATGGGGTCAGTCAGTAGCAATCCCCTGGGAGCATATGTCTTCTCATTCTGGTCCTTAATGTACCGGGCTATCTTCTTTAATACCTACAGAGAGAGAGAGAGCAACAGCCAAACAATAAAGAGTACATAATGTGTAGATATGTTCACTCCCAATAATGATTTCAAAAGAAGTACATATGTTCAATACAGTATCGTGTTTTAGCACCATTACCTTCTCATAATGTGTCTCCATACAGAGGAATATTGTATAGGCTGTGAGACAAGCAAGGCAGCCCTCGAGGTAAGACTTTCCCCCAAGTTTCTCTGCCTCCGCATACAGGTTGTTCAGAGTTTGGATGGTCTCCTCAAACAGCTGCTTGTCAAGCTAACACCACACAAAACATCAGCATTGTTTTATTTATTCTGCTTACTGAATTGGTTTTACTGTAAAGCCTCGTACACACTGCCTGCATCATTGCATTGTGTTGTGCCTGAAGTTCCACTCATTCAATCATAATTTTTTTTATTGAATAATATGAGATTGAACTTCCGGCGCAACACAATGCAATGATGCAGGCGGTGTGTACGAGGCGTACGAGTTTATTTGAGTTTCTGTGCTTGTCTATAACGTTACCCATATTCTTTACTGCTGCAATGACATTTTTTCCCAACGGGAAATAAGGTGCCAACTCATTCAATTATAAACACTTAGTCAACAGTCATAAAACCCATGGAAACATACCCTAGACTCAAGCTCGGAAGGGAACTTGGTGTGGAACTTGCAAATTGTTCCTGAGCTGTAGTCTCTCTGGATAAACACTTTGGAGGAGACGGCTGGCTGTTGGAGGTCTTGTAAGCTATGGGTCTGGAAGACAAGTCAATAGAGCTCATTGGCAGTAACTGTTATACGTTTTCCCTCTGCAGGATCTCAGGTTTGTTAGCAGCACCGACCTCTGGACGACGTTTATGGGCAGTGAAGAAGCAGTAGCCTTTTAGCCACCGTTAATATCATCCATATTAGTAATTATTGTTAGCTACCATTCGCGTCTTCGTTGGTATCGATCCCAAACTAAAGATCAATAGCTTCAAGATGTTCACGTTTCTGTGAAATAACGCGATCACATCGGTTAATACTGGAATGTGTTAGCTTGCGTTTGTTTACCCGATGATATCACGTTGTACGACACAAGCATGGCAACGTTTGCGTTCACAAACAGCTAGTTTGTCAGCTTAATCATTATCTGACAATCACAGCCCATTAGAGTTAGTAAAGCAAAACAAAGATGAATCCCCCCAAATACATTACCTCGGCCATAATGAACGTTTGCTAGCGCTGTCGCCGTTGCGCTTACGTATAGTAAGTTAATAGCTTCCGGTAGAAGGTAACTTCCGGGTGATACTCGAAGGATTGAATACGCCTCTGCAGCTGAGCAAATGAATAGCTTCTCTATTCGAGAATCAGACCAGGCTCATATCAAGCAATTTGTTCAAGATACCATAAACTGACCATATGGAACAGCTTTGTCCTTAGGCCAACTACCTCTGCCATGCACAATTCACAGATAGTTGCAACGTGCAGTCTTAGCTCATTTAAGCCTCCTGTAAAACGCATTCATCCTACAAAATGACAAATGTCAAATGTAAGGCAGTGCTGACATCTCAAACTTGCATTCCCACAATTGTGAGGTATGTAGCATGGATCAAAAGGAAAATACAGCAAAACACAAGGCATATTGGACAAAGTGTTTTATTGACTCATGGTTTATTTGACTCAGTTCTGTTTGCTGTAGTGAACTTAGTCAAACAGTCCAAAGCCCATGTCATCATCCGATTCCTCAGACTCCTCCTTAACCTCCTCCTTTGCAGCAGCTGGAGCTGCAGCAGTCTCAGCTGCTGCAGCAGGTGCTGCGACAGCTGCAAAGGCAGATGGGTCAGCCAGGAAGGCTTTTACCTGCGAGTAGAAAAGAAGCAACGTTAGATTTATCTGGCTTTGTTCCCCCTTCCAAATAAAACCCATTTGTCATGGGAGAAATAATCATAACACTTCACCAAGTTGTTTTCTGCTAGAATTGGAACCCTAACAATTAGAAAGTCTAGTATTGGCATGTTCAAGCTTTTAATGCTTAACACGTATTGTCTGAGACCAAGCGTCCCTGCCTATCAGGGGAAGTAGACAGACAGGGATAGAAGGAAACGGGTTATTGTTTGCAGGGGGAACGACAAATAAAGCACTGCACAGGCTTCACCGTAGTTTATCCTGCAAGTTCATGTCAAACTACCTCTCAACTCAACTTGTAAAGCGCTTTAAGAACAATCACCGCTGCCACAAAGTTAATAATCAAGTGTGGTCATACCTTGTCTGCCAGCGGGAAGGAGTAGTCTGTCTCCACAGCAACAGCCAGGACTCTCTTGTAGCCATTGATGATGGAGTGAGGGATGGAGGCTAGAGTGGGATAGCCAATCTCCAAACACACACTAGCAATGTTCCTCACACCCTGAAAATAAGAAAATAAAAATAAATAAGTCACAATGGCATATTGTTCCAGTGAAATAAGTGGAGAGATGACAACGCAGCATTGCACAAGTTGCGTTGATCCAGCACTTTACAAAGCTGGATATGTGAATAGACTTCATCCCATTACTGATGCCGCAAGACATTTAAAACCGGACTCAATGTATGAGTCTTTTATTATAGGCATGCTTTTATTATTGGCATGTTCAATCTTTGAATGCTTGACAAATGTATTGTCTGAGACCAAGCGTCCCTGCCTATCAGGGGAAGTAGACAGACAGGGATAGAAGGAAACGGGTTATTGTCTGCAGGGGGAACGACAAATAAAGCACTGCACAGGCTTCACCGTAGTTTATCCTGCACATTCATTACATTTAGAAATCTTACTCTTAAGTGTTTTAGTGTTCACGATTTAGTATCATCCAATTTGTAATATTATGTTTTACCTTTTGTCTGTTAACATTTGGGAAACTATAGCATTGTGTATAAATTGAGATTAGGGCTGCTTGATTATGGCAAAATAATCACGATAATCTTGGTCAATATTGAGGTCATGATTAGTCATTGACTTTGGAAACATTATGCATTTAACTTTTTCAGTCCTTGCATGTTGTTTTTCAGTTGAATTATATTTAAAGTTCAAGTTTTATTTGTGGTGGTGACACTGTTGTTACCACAACTTTATAAAATTTGTGTAACAGAAGTTACAGTAGGTGTCACATCAAACATATTTCTAATGTTTTTTTGTTGTACATAAATTCAACCTCATTATTGCATGCAAGCTTCTGTTGAACGAAGCGCAGTGAAAGTGAAAAAGACTGGCTCGCAAGGCTACATGCAAGATAATACACTAGTATACACCTAATCAGTGTGCCAACGACCATGTTCTTTCTGTTGTCATTTGTTCTTGATGTTTTATTGTCGCTGATGATGCCGACCTAACTTGAAACAAAAAAACAAAAAAACATGCCACGGCCTGGCTTAGAGTGAGTTTGGGAGGGTGAAAGCGTACCACCTTAAAGGAAAGGGGTGCACTGGATTTATAACAAGACAAAACAAGTGCGTTAGTGTGGAACGCAATGCAGCACAATCGTTGCATCTCCATTATCTTGATTTCATAATTGTTGGAAACAAATTGCAATTGAAAAAATTTGATTAACCGCCTAGCCCTAATTGAGATTTGCCTGCAAAGCATCAAGCTACCATTACTACAACTACATGGGCTCCAAGTCATCTGAATCTCAGGAACTCGATGTGTGCCACAACACAGCTCTTACCACCACCCCAGGCCTAAAAGAATCGTCTTACCTCAAGGAACCTGGTCTGCAGGGCAGCCTCAGTAATGTCAAGCACCTCTGGGCTATAAACGCTGCCATTGTCGTACACCTGCTGGATGATCAGACCGTAGGAGAAGGGCGAGATGTTCAGCATGTTGAGCAGCGTGGCCTCACTGGCACCCACTTTGTCACCAGTCTTGATCAGACCGACGTCACTCTAGGGGGAGCAATCCAGGTAGATTAGGTTAGACAATACCGTTACTTCAAAACATCTGCATTCATCAGGTCCCATGATTTACTCTTTACTCAAGACATTTCAGTTTGTTAAAAGTTTCTCCAAATTCATCCTTGAACAAAGACTATGTACAACATTAGCATGCGCCTTGCTGCATACATGGTAAGACAAATACCTTAATAAATCACATTAACTACTCTGATAGACAATATATAGTATAGCTAGAAATGGTGGACAAGTGTCTGAAACCAAGCGTCCCTGCCCATCGGGGGATATAGACAGGCAGGGATAGTAGGGAACAGTTTATTGTATGCAGGGGGAACGACAACACAGCACCACACAAGCTGCACTGTAACTTATCCTGCTAGATTAACTCAGATTTAAGGGTTAAAACACTCTAGTTACTTCAAACATCTGTATTGATCAGATCCTACATTTTACCCTTTCCTCAACAGAACACATGTCAGTCGTTTGTTCAAGGATGAATTTAGAGAAACCTTTAACAAAGACTTGATGTACACCGTTATAACTTCAGACCATGTCTTCTTGCACGCATTTGAAGACAATTGACCATAACAGATTAACTATACTGTCAAAACTTACTAGGATTTCAATGGTACCCCTGGAGATCTTGGTGGTGATGCCCAGAGCCTGGAAGAAAGAGGTCTTCTCAGGACCCAGACCAGTGTTCTGGGCTGGCACTGTCACATCACAGGGGGCAATGGCTCCAGCACGGGCTGCAGCAGGCACCTAGGATATCAAAATGGCAAGTTAGTACACTTCATGGGGTACAATAAAAACCCATGGTCAACCAGTAACCATGTTTGCCTAAGGCATAATCTTGAGTATCAGTCTTTTAAGGATGTAATGCCTTGTTTCTGGTTAAAGGGTGTCAGCATCCCTGCCTACTGTAAAACGCAAACAGACAGGGATCATAGGAAAGGCTATGCAGCACTGCACCAATTCTGAATTGTACTAGGCAGAACGTTCAAAACACCCAAGTTGACAAATCATTCATCGAATTACTGATGCTGCAAATTGTTCATTTTTAAATTACACAAATGACTCAACTGTCTTTAAGATTCACTCAATGTACAAGCCAATTTCTGCTGACAATTTTGTTCTTTTCGTCTCTTAACTCCTGGAAAACTACTGTACCATTCATGATACCACAAAGCAATATGTAGATAAAGTTGACCGCAAAGAACCAATAAGGCTACCACTACAACATGAATAACTGCCATAGTGTTCAATATAACCGCCTTTGTATGGGCAGACACGATTGAGGTGACATTTAAGGAAGTCACATGCTAGTAATGTGGTCTGGTAACCAAAATGGTCAAATCTCACCTTGTTGGCCAGCAGCATGTCCCTGATCTCAGCCAGATCCTCCTTGGTGAAGACAAAGCCCACGTTTCCTTTAATGTGGGGCAGGAGCCTAAGAAATCACATCATCAACTACTCAGATAATCAATATATAGTCTAGATAGAAATGGTGGACAAGTGTCTGAAACCAAGCGTCCCTGCCCATCGGGGGATATAGACAGGCAGGGATAGTAGGGAACAGTTTATTGTATGCAGGGGGAACGACAACACAGCACCACACAAGCTGTACTGTAACTTATCCTGCTAGATTAACTCATTGTTTTAGGGGTATGAAAGACAGGCTTGGCAAACTCACTTCTCCAGGGCAGGGTTGTTCTCCAGGTGGCCACGGATAGCTTTGCGCATCATGGTGTTTTTACCCATGAGCACCACAGCCTTGCCACGCAGAGACAGACGGATGGTCTGCATCTGTTTGGAGCCCACATTGTCTGCACCAACAATGAAGCATTTTGGATAGTCATCCAAAAGTTGCTGCAAAGAGATTAAATGTTGCACTTAACTGCATCAACATATGTACAGTATTCAACAGGGCTGAAAAATAAGGTTTGACTGCTTAAAGAGACCAGGCTGATTGGCAAGTGAGTTTTTTTAGACCACCAAGAAATGTCAAGCGTTTAGCCATGGTCTTAAATAAAACTCATATCATTTCCTGAGAGTTCTGTCCTAGGTTCAGGAAACCCATTAATTCACATTTTAGGGTTTGCAACCTTAGAGTATTGCAAAGCAAATGCATCGTGTTGGGCCAATGTTAAATAAAAAAAAAATAAAAAACAGACCAAACCTATTTAAATGGGCTAGTAATTTGGAAACGCTAGAGTATTTTCTGTAGTGATCAAAACCTTTAAATTCCTCATTGACGATGAAATTGGTTCCATGTTATACTTACGATGATTTTCAAAAAGTAGTTGGATTTCCACGTGGCCCTGTCTTCCCTGGGCATCTTTGCAGTGCTTCCAAGGATCGCTAAGGAGCTGGTTTAAAGACAAGGTTTTATCTGCAAAGAATAAATAAGAATGTTAGTTTAGTTTATTAGTTTAGTTGACAGGGACCATGTACAGAACCGGTTCTATACCAGAGTTAGCTAGATAGCTAATTTACATCTGTGGTCTCTGGGCAGGGAGTTAAACATTGCTTTAGCCGACTAATTATTTGGGGATTAACCGGACAATCAGTCTTAATAGCAACACACCAGAATCACAATCCTCCTGCAGTCATTGATCGAGCAGGTAACTGGTAACTAACGGCAGGCCCTGTCGTCCATGTGGTCGACATCTCGCTAATGTTACTACTAGCATGGTTTTAACAGGCCGCAGGGCTGGTAGAAGAACTACCGGACGTCTAAGCAACATAACATGCACTTTCATTGCCACTATGTTCATGTACAAGTATATACACATTCAAGCAAATGAAATAAAACATAACAATGCCATAAAAAAGATTCGTTTTCAGTGTGAACGGGGAGCCTGGCTAACTCCTTACCTCGCGGTAGGGTCGCGTGAAAGAAAGAGGCCGAAAGCGGAAGCGAGACGAATATATAAAATACAAATAACCAATCAGAATGGAAGCGAGGGCGTGAAGACCTCCCCCATTGGAAGGTTATTCTGTCGATCGTGTTTAGAGCCTCTGTGTCACTTCAGATGAAGAGCCGCTGAGCCGGAATGGTGAAGAGAAAAGCTAAAACCAACGATTTGCTGATTTCTGAAGACAAATGGGTAACCGCATACAACAAGCGAAGGTTAAAGATAGACAATTAGCGTGTGTTTGCTAAACATATGTTAGCTTCGGCAATGCAACAATGTCACATCTGGCTCCACAACTTCCCACAGAAGTATGGGTCCACGTGTTTAGATATTTGTCAACGGCAGACAAGTTAAGTATTAGAACATGCTGCAAGTATTTCAAGAAACTTGTTGACCATGGATCTCTTTGGAAAGACTGCAGCGTTATTCTGAGTTTCAAAAATGGCCCGTACAGTCCTCAATTCTGGTCCATTCTTCGCCGCAGGAAAATCGTCAGTGTCGTGGTGCAAAGCACCAAAGCGAAGGACTGGAAGCAGCTTGCCTCATCGCTTCCGACTCTCACTACTATCGTAATGGAGCATGGGTCACAACAATGCCTCGACTACTTAAAGACATTTCCAAACTTGAAGCGTTTGGCCATACGGGACAAGCCCTTTCCTCTTTTGATGAATAGTTCGATAGTGTCTCATCCCCAGCAGCTGACTCACTTCAGCTTGTGCCATGTTAATTGTGTCACTCCAACAAAAGATACTATCGTTGCCTTTTTCTCACAGTTTACGAATCTGACATCTCTCGTTTATCACCAAGAGGGGAACCATGGCGATCCACGTCTGCTATTACTTTCAATAATTACCTGCATGCCTAAGCTGAGACATCTTTCGTGGGCTACGAATCGTCAACATTCAATTCTCCCAAAGAGGTACCCAAATCCCTCTAATGTAAGCCAAGGCTCTTTAAGAGAAAAGCGGGCACAATCTGGTAGTCTGGCCTTGTCCAGTTTGGAGCTGGTTGACTACATGGACCCTTTACTATCAAAAGACACAATGAAGTCAATGCCTTGCCTAAAGAACCTTGCTGTGCAGTACAAGCACTCACATGATGAAATGAATATTACATGGGAGTATGATGTCTGCCACTTGAAAACATGGCTGAGTGACCTCCATCAACTGTCAGCGCTTGCCATTGTCAGGGGTCCCCCTCCTCATGAGTATGTAAGCTCCATTCCAGCCACAGTGACAAGTCTTACTCTGCGTGTCGGACATCTGTCATTGAAAGACATGGCAACCATAGCAGCACAAGTTCCAAGCCTCTTCCACCTGCACTTAGATCTATGGCCATCGTTTTCAGGTATTGACCAGATCCCAAAACTGTTTCCCCAGCTCAGAAGCCTCAAATTGCGCCATGAGCACATAATGGAGAAAGATTTTTTAAGCCTTCAGCGATTGCAGAATCTGAAAAGCTTGGAGATTATGGATGCCTACCATGGCCCCAGCCCTTATCTCTCTGAACTTATCCGCAAACTGCAAACCCTTACAAACTACAGAATTCAGGTAATTACCTCCCCACTCCAGAGAGACCCACTGGCTTGTTTCTGTACTCATCAAGTGTACTGAAATCCTATTCTTCTGCAGGCCAATGAAAATGTAGATTGATTGCTGTTTGACCAAAGAAAAAAAAATGCACATGATCAAATGTATTGGGATGTTGATTTTCAAAGGATTTTCATATCAAACATCCTCTGTTATACAGTTGTATAGTATTGTCTACATGTTTTAAGACTGATCTATACATTTCCAAATGATGTGGCACCTTTGTTTCACTGAACTTAATTATATGTATTTCTCTCAACCATAGTTTCTCTAGTTCTTTGGGCATCTCCCCAGTCTCCCCGATATCTGCCTTGTCAGCTTGATACTGTACCATTCAGTTACAGTAGGTGCACCCTACTGACATTTTGTGCTGAAAAATGCTTTGACTTGACATTTTGGAGAACCCAGGTACCTCAACCAGATACATGCGTTTTGTAAATTAAAATTAGAAGACTGCAAGTTTGATGCAGGCCTAGGCCTCTATTGTGCCATTAGATTGATATTGAATTACCGTCTTTTGTCAATTTATAATTCCAGTATCTGAGAAGGTAATATACTGTAATGCACTGTAGGAACCAATACTATAACCCATTCCACAGTTACAGGTGATTTTTTTCCACACAGGCAAAGTGTTTTAATGACTGTATTACATGAGTTTGGAAACACACTCATGAGCTAAAACAGCTGTATATTGTTGTAAGTGTAAGATTAGGGTTGAACTCAGATCAGTGGAAATTGATTAACATTGGTGTGTGAAAGAAAAAAGCACAAAATCACTTCTTGAACAAAACAATGCCAGAAATAACATACTTATTTTATTTTCAGCAGTCATATTAATCAAATGCATCAATAATTAGGACCTACATAGGCTTATACCCCACCCACAGAAAAGCCACAAAAATGCATGGCACATGAGAAAATTAAAGGGTAAATATCACAAGAATATGTCTCCATTTACAGAGGAAGACTCAATTTCATTAAAAGTAAAAGGCTTTGATTTTCCATGAGACAGAACAAGCTGAAACTATAAGGCAATGTATTGTAAGATCATGAATAAACAAACAGGGCAAAAAAAGAATCACAATCCCCGTTCACTTTCAGGGGTATAGTTGAACTGAAGGTGCAAATGTTGAACTCCAAGTGTTCCTAACACCCATAGTTCTTCCCCCACCTTTTTTTATTTTATTTTATTTATTTTTTTAAATCTGAACCAAATGAACTGTAAAATATACTCTATTTGGCTCAGTACAGTATATTTCTTTAGTCTGGTCTGTTACAGTGTTAAGTTCTGGCAGTGTTAGGAGCCTATTTGGAAATCAGCAGAAGATGCACCACAGCAGATGAAGTCTCTCCAATTGTTCAAACTTTAAAGACTCAACCAAAGGAAAGACTAAGAAGTCCACAGTGTATAAGACATCATTGCATTGACATACAAATTTGGCACAAGCACAAATATCCTTTTAAAGTAAAAACAAACTGAAATGAATGAACCTGTGTACTAGTTCCAAGCCTTACACGCTAAGTGATCAAAATTAAAAGTTTGCAAGGAAGAAAAGATAAAGATAAGCAATACAATCAAAAAACATCACACAATGATTCAGATATGACATTACAAAGTCTCTTGTAAAATAGCGTATGATGAAATGAGATGTTGCATTACTTTAATTTTGATAAAGGCTCGGCCCAGGCCTGGTGTCCTTGTATTCTGATTCCTGACCAGTGAACAGAAACATCCAGATGATCATCAGTGAGACTAGCACTGACGTGGTATACTACTCAAATCAGACTAGGAGGATTCATTGCTCATGATAAAAAGATTGAGGGCTAAGTGTCCTTGGTTTCAGACACTTAGCAATCCAAGCTGGTGTGTATGTATTTGTGTGAAAAGTTAACAATTGTTTGCCTATATGCCCACAGAGCCAGCTCGTGTGAGCCTGAAGAGCTAAAAAAAAATAAAAAATATAAGCATATATTATCTAAACCGTGACAAGACTTATTAAGATTTATATAAATTCATATTCTGATTGTTATACCAACTGGCAGAAACTGCTGAAAAAATGCCAGATAGGTTCAATCCAGATAAAATAAACGTAGCATGCTTTCAATCCAAATGCCCTGCTAATAGACCAATGTATTTTATTATTCAGCATGTTTTGAACAACATTTTACATCTTAAATCTGACAAAAGCTAGGCTGTAAAAATATTTCTTACAGTGATAAGCTTTGCAATATTAGTCAAAGTAAACCAACTGAACCAAATTCTTGTGTATTCTGAATTGACTTTTACACTTTGGTAAAATGTGTGGATAGATACAACAGTAAAATTAAAACTCCAATTTCAAACTGGACATTGGAAAATCACTAGCATTTTTTGCTTGTTTTCTCAAACATTGCATCAAAACGTTCGACATTTTGACACAATTTATATAATCACTCTTTTTGACCTACATTATCAGTTTTAATAGTCATTTTTAATATACGTGAATTTAATATAAGTAACACATCACACACAGCAGTAGTAAAGTTCCAAGTTGCTACAGAGGAAAAGTGGGAGTGTCACATGAGTATCTCCTCCCCTTTCGATGAGAAGTCAGTGGTATAAAACATGACCACTACTGGTGCCTCGCTGTACGAGTATTGCTAGAAAAAGAAAAGGTTAGAAAAAGCACTTTTTTCCTAAAGGAAGATGTGTCCCTCTGTACGATTCGATTGGGAACAGATGAAACAACAAGAGCGCTAAATCTGAACGTCTAATAGTACAACTACTGAAAATTGAGATTACATCTGGTTTTATTCCCATAGGAAAAAAAAGAGTAGAAAAAGGACCTGATATTGTGAGCACACCAAGCTGTAAAACGCACCTTTGACTGATTCAGTGAGAGGCTAACGGTTGGAGGGCACCAAGTGTTCGAGCTGGTCTTTTAAAGCAGTAAAAAAATGATTGCAAGAGGAAAGGGGAACAAAAGAAATAATTGTGTGTGTGTGTGTGTATATGACATATTTGTAATGACACCTCAATAATTCAGAAACTATAAAAATACATCTTTTTCATAGACTCTAACACTCATAGCCAAAGCCCTGGCAACTCAACACTGTATTTATTTCAGAATTCTTTGAGTCAACACCCCCCC
>OMKK01083474.1:0-10757 GCA_900302305.1 Polymixia japonica | reverse complement strand
TGGAGAGACAGAGAGAGAGAGAGAGAGGACTACATGGATAGATGGAGAGACAGAGAGAGAGAGAGAGAGAGAGAGAGAGAGAGAGAGATATAGAGAGAGAGAGAGAGAGAGAGAGAGAGAGAGAGAGAGAGAGATAGAGAGAGAGAGAGAGAGGGGAATAGGGAGAGAGAGAGAGAGAGAGAGAGAGAGAGAGAGAGAGAGAGAGACAGAGACGCGACATAGAGAGAGAGAGACAGAGAGGAGACATGGGGAGAGAGAGAGACAGAGAGGAGACATGGGGAGAGAGAGAGACAGGAAGGAGACATGGAGAGAGAGAGAGACAGAGAGGAGACATGGGGAGAGAGAGACAGAGAGACAATGAAGACAATGAATAAAAGCAACAGAGAACAAGAGATGGAAAAGTAGAGACGAGCAGCGGCAAAAAACATATGCATATCTCCATGTGCCTGAACACACACACACACACACACACGATTATGTCATGCCTAACTTGATCTAGAGTCCATGTTGTGGTGTATAGGCTCCAGGTGACGTACTGTGTATCTAGCTGATAAGAACTCATGGGGCCAGTCTGAGGCATTATATTTAATAATGGACAGCTGAAACAATTTGATGTCATCTTTTTCCTATTATGAACGAAAGCAGAAAGTCCACTGCCTTATCGAGTTTTATATTATCCAGACAGTTGTAGTGACAAGAGGAGTATGGACCGGAGGTGACAGAGACACAAACAAGGATTTCAGAGCCAGGGCTGTTAATCACTGTACTTCAGGCAGGGCTGTCACTGTACTCCCACTGTACTCTACAGAGACTAACTTACTGCATTTGCAAAGATGGATTATCTAGACCAATAATCACAGTCTCTGCCTTCAGACAAAAGCGCACGCTGCCCTCAAATGTTTTGAATGAAGCCATTTTATTTTTGCATCCAATTTACGTTGCTGCAAATTCACAACGTTTACACCTCAATGGCTCCGAGAGGAAGTGACAGACAAATAGGGTTAAGACAAACAGAAAGAAGTGAATATCTTGAGCCAAGGACACTTTATAGAGACTGAATACAAGATAAGTTCACCAAAGGCTGACCCACAGCCGGAGGCTTGAAGCACAGAATACTAACCAGGGGCCTACTAGGGCCCGACTAATACAGACACTAATACGTGTATTTTTGTGTCTGGTACCAACTGGTACTGACATTTTAAAGAAGAAAAATAAGTGTATGAAAATGAGAGTAATGGGAATAAATCAGAGTATCCAACATCGTTCACCATTATTATATATGGTATATATACTGTACTTCCTCTCTAGGCAAACACACATACTGTAAATATCCTGGGCTTTTCTCGATCTTCTTATTTTTTCCTCTTGCATACTTTGAAAATCTTAAAAATAACCATAAGCTATTTATTTTTGTATAGATCCTCTCAGTGCAGTATCGACTGAACAAATGCAAACAGGACGGTGGATAGATTATCAGACACTTCTAACGTTATAGGTTAGTCAGGCCTTAGAGGTTCAACCTGATCTGGCAACCAAAGGACTTGTCTCTCTTAAATGTATGTTACAGATAAAAAGCAGTTTGTAAACACTATATGTCGCTGGCATGATGACAACCTTATGAATAGAATACGAACATACGACACAGGGACATTTAATAAGAGCTTTTACCCAAGAAGGGACGAATGGAGATCGATTTGAGTTAACTCATAGAGAGTAAACATCTGTGTTAGTTTATTAGTGTTTTTAAAATAAATGTCTTGATGAATAAACGTCTTCACTTTTGTTTTGTTTTGTTTCTAATGGTATCGCCTAACCCTATCTAAAGCTTTTCAGCTCCTCCATATCCTCTATCTGCCTCCCTCAAGAAACTAATGTATTAACATCAATTTTGTTATAGCAATGTTTCTGTGCCCAGAACCAACCACATATCACATTTCAGGGAAAACATTAGCCCTACATTTTAGAATTTCTTTCTTCTTATTATTTTTTTTAAATTGAAGAGTGGGCAGTCCTCCCACCCATAGAGAGGTAAGAGAGAGAAACCTCTGGCAGGACTTTTTGATGCTGTTCATCATCTGTGGCAGTTCCAAGACTATTCCAATGACCTCATCCCAGCCTCAATGAGCTCAGAGAGAAAAAAGGAGAGAGAGCCAGAACCAGAGCCAGAGAGAGAGAGAGAGAGAGAGAGAGAGAGGGACAGAGAGACCTCTGTAAGTACAGAGGAAAGACAGAATACCTAACACCCCATGATCCATTTTCCTGGTTTTAGTTCTGTGTTGAGCATGCAACAACCACACACACACACACACACACACACACACACACACACACACAGCAGTTTACAAAGCATCAATTTGTATCTGCCACTTTAAAGATGGCAGGTACAGTGACTGCGATTAGATCAGATTGTACAAACTACCCTCATACCTTCGTCTGTTTACAGCCACCAGTGGCCATTACAAACACAACACACTTCTTCAACACATCTTTTTGCATTTTAAGTCCTGCCCTGTTAAAGACACCAGCGTGAGCAATACCTGATTGGGAGGCCTGAGTGTCTCCATATGTAGAGTCACTCGTATCTCATGGGGAAAACAAACCAACTAAGAAAAACACTAACACACTCACCCAGTGAACATGTCTACCATGTACTATAATTTAGACTGGTTGCTCTTCAAAGGAATGTACTACTTCCACCGCATATTACAAATAAATATGTAGAAGAAATTCTTGCCGAAATTAAGAAGCAGATTGTTGACTGACATGAAAAACAGCATTTCCAGTTAAACTAACCATCTGCCCCAACAGCCAAAATCACATAAGGAAGTACTTTGAGTTGTATATGCCCTCATCATTTATGCTTCCTACTACAGTATTTTGAAAGTATACAGCATGCGATAACTTCAAACAGCTTGTTTCCACTCACCAGTCTGATGAGAAGTGCTGTTATGCAGGCCTGTGAATGCTTTGTAAGGTTTAGGTTGGCATAATGGCCTCGGCACTAGGTTCCACTCTGCTCTCATCCACAGCTCTTTCCAGAGCACTGACCTCAGCTGTTTTCTCTCTCTCTCTTGCGCTCTCACCCTCTCTCTCTCTCGCTCTCTCTCGCTCTCTCTCTCTCTCTCTCTGTGTGTTGACTGTCCCGCCAAAACAAAATGCCATGTCACCTTGCCAAGTGATGATTTTGCCAAGTCAGAATTGCTGCTTTCGAAATGTAAACAAGACAAGAGGGGGGACACACAAGCCATTTTATGACAAACATGTGTACATAAAGACAATCAGATGTTGACATTACTGACATTAGATGCCTTTGTTTTTTTGTACATCACTGGATATACATGTAAATATTATAGTATAATATTTGTCTAACCATCTCCACTTGGTCCTATTATGCAAATAACTGCACAATACTAAAACACTAACCTAGTACTAATAATAATACTGAATAAATATTAAAAGTGGGTAGTACTGGTAAGGGCAGTCACATCCAGGTTGACTGTCTAGCTAAAATGCTAGCATGCTAGCTAAAATGTTAGCATGCTAGCTAAAATGCTAGCATTTTATCACTGATTTTGTTTCTGGAGATAGAAGCTATACCGTAACTGGATAGAGAGACATTTTCAGATCTGAAGAAGTCACTGCCAGAGACAAAAACCACATCAATTATAAACAAACACATTTGCAAACTACCCTCAAAGACACACTGTTGCACTCCATGCTGATACACTTAGGCCTACTGTAAATAGCTGCTGAGGCAAAAAGTCTACTGCGTCTGCAAAGAGGCCTCAATTTTATGCAAATGTCTCTCACAAATGTTTTTGTTTTTTTTACCATACCTGCACAAATTTTTATCTTCTTCTCTCCTGTTTTTTGACAATAATAATAATAATGTGATATTCTATTGATCTCTCTCATTGGATGTCAGAGGATGTCCGAGTGCAGGGTCAGCTGATGAACAGCGTCTCTGGTGCTAATAGGGATTCAGTGTCTTGTTCAAAGACACTGCAGCAGAAGGGGATATTTGCCGCCTCAGGGCTTGAACCCAGGTCCTCCTGTTGTGTTGAAGGACAGTCATTCTAAATGCTCTCTGCTCACCCTGTTACTGTTTTTTTTACTCCTGTTTCATCACTGTACAAATAAAGGACCTAAACTAAACTTTTCAGTGAGTTCCATGAACTCCATACCCAAGGCTTTCTTTGCATGCCAGGAGGCTAGACAGGGACATAAAAATCCCTATTGTCCATGTCACCTCAACCTAACTAAACACTAAGGGACCCTGACAGTTTGGACTAACTGCATAATTATGTCATCCCATTCATTATGGGCTACATCATCATAATGACTACTGCCTGTGGAAAAACCACTAAAGGCTGTGCAATTAGCTACCAGGCAACAGCTCTCGCATTTTAATTGCGACAAAAATCACCATAATCAGAAGATGACGTTATGGATTTAAACCATACCATGACAGAGAGTGTAGAGAGCCCAATTCAAACCAAACAAAGACACTACTCAGGCTCAAGTGCTTTCCATACAACTATGAATGTATGACACTCACAAATGTGAGTTTCACATAATCATACACAGAAGTTAAAATGAAGACAAAACAACGCTTTAAAGTGGCTACAGACAGGGTTTTTGCTTTAAAATATCATCGTGAAATACATTTTGATTGCATAGTGTAATGGCTGTAGAAGAATGACACTATCAGCGTTAAGATTGGTTTCCTAGAAACCTTTCACATTGCAATTTGGTGTGTCATCAGGTACGATCACCCACTAATATGGAAGGATCAATTTCCAGCACAAAGGAAGTGTGTCAACCAGAACAGTAAGAGGTGCTCTCGGCAGGATGCCACAACTGGTCAGAATGTAGGAGACTATAGTAGACCATAAGGCACTCTATGTTATCATTTTTACTGATGTTAATGTGTTAGTTTTTGAGTCATTCTTTTTATTTTATCCCAGTTTGGTTCCTTTCAGCAACAAAGGCCAGTTTGAACAGATGAATCACAACACAGTAGGACAAAGATCTTCACAGCTAGGCATTGAATAATTTCTGATAAAATGGTGATCATTGAGTAACTAAAACACGCTGTTATTGTGTTTTGAGTATTATTTGTAAGAAGATAATAATAATAATAATAAAGACTATCATTTTAGCGTCTGACAGAGGAAACTGCTTGAAAATGATTAGAAAACGTCTTGTCAGATGTTTTCATCTATGTAGCCTCCTGTAGCCTCCAATGCGTTTATTGTTGGAAAGGGTGACATAAGCCCCCACCCCTGCTCTACAAACACACACACACACACACACACACACACATAAACACACCCTAATCTAAGACATCCACTGGGGACAGGATGATGAAAGATTAGAGTGGTAGAGCACGCTGTCAGCCTTAACATCCCCTCCTCCAACTCCCTGTCCGCCCTCCCCCTGAACAAGTCTAAACCACCAGCATCTTTAAAGCCACTGATGGAAAGGTACTGGCCACTGTGGTTATTAAACCTAGAAAGCAACCGCGCACGGCAGTCACATTTACAGTGCCTTGGTAATATTGATCAGACGCAATTGTAGGAATTGACATTTTGACACAACATAAAGCCACTTCTTTGATGGATAACAGACAGTGGATCTCTGTAATCAATTTTCTCTGTTCCAAATGTGAATTTCTAACTGTAATATAATGTTTGTTTGAGGCAAAGGCTGTACTATGTGCAAATAACAGAATGGGACTCTGCGTCAATACTTAGTTCTATTTGCCAACTATGCATTCTGGGCACAGGAGATAAGACAATATATATATGTGTGTGTGGGTCTGTGCATGCACCAGTGACCTTAAATTAGGGAGCACAGATGTGCTAGTGTAAGGCCACTGGAAAGTGTCCACGCTGCACATCTGTCAACCAGAATCCATTAGAAGTCCAACATTATCGTCCACCGGCTCTAAATAAAAGTCTACCTCTAAGTGCAAACGCGTTAATAATGCCTAACCACGCCAGTGGAACTAAAGCAATCTGCAGTAAATCTATGAAATAATCAATTTCGTTGTTATTGCATTGCATGAAAATCCCCAAAGGACGTAATGTCCATGCCCCTGTATATGTAATTGTCTGATAAATAAGGATCTAATGATGCTGCAAGACATCATGTTGGAGTCAATACGCATGAGTGCTGTTGAGGTTTCCCCACGGGTATCATTCATACTGATAACTTACAGACTGCTGAATAAGTAGAACAAAATAACTAGCTAGTTGTGTCTGTATTTCTTACACACATGATATGAGAACCTGCTTCATGTTTAAGACACACACAGTGATGATTTTTCCACAACAGGAAACAGGAAAGGAGAATATGCAAATAATCACTTAACAAATTATCTGAGTACACACAAATATTCATGCAGAAATAACACCACTTAGAGCAGAATTAATGTGTTTAGCTCTAAACACCTGTAGAAACATGCAAACATGAAGTAGAACCAGTATTTCTAGTGCCTGCTCTTAGTATTTCCTGGGTATTTACCAACATGGCGTAAGGGATGTGTTTTTTTTTTTTATAAAATGCTGTTACAAAAGCAATATGAATACAGACAGAGCACACACACACACAAACACACACGCACAAACACACACACAATTTATCAAGATCTAGCATCACAAAACATTCTGCATAATCTTACTAATTGCCAATTAGTAAGATCACCAATTCTATAATATTGTTATAGGTTCTGAACCAGTGTTCCTACCTCCCCTTCCTTCTCCATCCATTCTTCACTCTGCCTCTCCTCTCCTCTCCCTCTCTAAATGATAAACACTCAACTTACTTCAACTCCATGGCTGCTCAGCTCTTCTCTTTCTTCACAGAAAACAACCACACTGCTCCCTGTCACCTAAGCCTTCTCATCTCTGATATGGTGTGTAGGGGGGGAAAGAGAGAGGGGAATGCGTGTGAGAGGCCTGAGCTGTTACAATAATCCAAACAGACTGACAGAGAGCCACTGGGTGAACAGAGAAGAGAGAGGGGCGTGGCCTCCGGTGTCAGAGGGAAAGCACTGGCCTATCAGAGAGCTCGGTGAGTCTTGGTGGGGGTGGGCTTAAAAGCGTGTGTTCCTCCATAGCCTCGGCGAAGGCAAGAGGCCCAGAGGCATGACAAGCACGGAGCAGTGACAGCTAGATAAGGAGGGACAGAGGAAGAGGGGATCTGACAAAAAGAGAAGAGGAGATAGAGAAACAGGACATGCCAGCAGTGGCCACAGTATCTCAGTTGGCAGAGCCCTGTGTGGTACAACAGACTTAATAGAGTACTCTACATTACTTGCAATATGCTGTGGGGTTCTGTAAAATACTGTTATCCAAGTGCATTAAGCTGGACCATGTGCAGAAAATTACCATACCCATTTCTCAAGAAATGTGAAGATCCCCAGAGGTACGCGTTAGGTCCTCTGTTGTTGTTATGAAGCTGAAATGATGTCACTGTTGAGGATATTACACCAACTATTCAGAGCCAAAAACCTCTTTCTCATGAGCTGTTCATCCAACATATTATGAGCTATGAACACATATTTCTCTAATACAATTTCATTAAGTCAATGTCTGCAATAGTACTAGAGCTAGTCAGCCAACATGCAGTGTTCTTACCTAACACGCCAGAGAGAGAGAGAGAGAGGTCTCAATCACTGTAATGGAAACAATGTAGTTAAACTCTGGTGCAGCAGTAGGCTGCCACAACCACGAGCCTCCACCAATTGTGGTGAAGTCACACACAAGAAAATGAAAGAAAAACACACACAAGGTAAAAAACAAACCACAGCTCAAAGGACAAAACAGCAGTCATTCATCAAACAATGATTAATTAATAACAAACGCTGTTATCTGTTAAAGTAACCCCTGGCATGGATGGTAAACAAGAGCTAGATGACACAGGGGAGAGAACCTCCTGCAGGGGCTTTGCCCACAAACCTCCGGGGACAAGCGGGGTCAAAAACAAACCAACTTCCTCTCAACATCAGCCTGAAACGCAGCGTGACTTTCAAAAGCGCTACACTGACGAGACGCTACACAACTAATCTCTGCACACACACTGGCATCTGAGTATATTTGCGACAGTTGATTCCACGTGTTCAGACACATACAGACTCCGTGGTCCGTTCTGTTCTGGCCTGGTGCCCCTGCTGTCAGAGGGCGGCCTTCCTCTAATTGTCCTCATATATTTCAACCTACCAGAAATTGGCTGTTCTACAACAACACAATCACTCACGGCGTCTAATCCCAGCACACACACGTGAACACGCACTTCCCCCACTATTGGTCACAGACCCGCGTTCACCTTGGGAGTTTCCGCTTTCTTGCTTTAATCTTATCGGCAGGCCACAAATAATGTTTGGAGTAATTACCCAAATGCATTTGTTTTCTCCCTGACCACTTTTATGCACACTTAACAGGATTACTAGCGTCTTAGAGAGGGCGCTCTGCGGGGAAACGCCAATACTGTGATTCAATTCATATCTTCGCTGCTTTACGTTATTATTTATATTATGTTACGTGTCAGAAAGTACTAACTGGAAGAGTTGTCTTGTAAGACTTCTTATATGTCTTTATAGACAAACATGTACTTTTGAAGCTGTACAGGTATCAACACATTTGACAGCTCAAAAACAATACAATTATTGGCAAGCATTTATTTTAGGGCTCCTACAGTAATGTGTAAAAAAAGCATTTGCAGCTTAGACCAGATAACAAAACTGACTGACAAATTAAATGGAGTTGCTAGCACACAAAGTCACTGAGCAATAAGTCCAGTGGAAGTCTATTAAGATCACTGATCACTGGATATACTTGAACCTGTGAATATGTGACCCGCAAGAGCTTCCACCTCTTCGATCAGTTTACCTCGCTGATTATTTCATGAATCAAGATTTTAGTAAAAAAAAAAAAGTTACGTTTGATATGATATTGTTGGGATTTTTTTTTTTCGTCCACTGGTTGGGCCACAGGGTCAGCCAGCTAGCGTGGCACGTCTGGAGCAGGCAGGAGTTAAGTGCCTTGCTCAAGGTCCTACTTCAAAACAGGTACAGTATGAAGATCTAAACCTGGGCCCTCCAGTTGGGGGACCACCACACTATCCACTAGGACATCTACTGCACCAAAGTTATAGAAAACATGGAAGTCTGTGGATCTGGGCACTATAAGCTGTGCTACTCAGCAGGTCCACTGTAAGAATCAGAATCAGAATCAGAATCAGAATCAGAATCAGAAGAATCAGAATCAGAATCAGAAGAATCACAATCAGAATAAGTAGTTCTGTTTTACAAAGTACTCTCGATGCACCTAATAAAAAACCTAAACTAATATACAACTTGAAATGTAATTCTACGTTCTGATAGACGTTCATTATACACATGCTCTAATTGACTTCAATTAATTTAATCAGTTAGTAGTTAGTTTAATCAGTTAGTAGTTAATAGAAGTAGTTAGTATCATCTCCAGTGTAGTAAGTAGAAGTAGATAGTACAAATGTAAGTGGGCTGAAGGGAAGAATAGAGATTAGAAATAATGGCGATTACAAAAGCGAAATAAGTATGTTTATTGGAGTATAGAACACTAAGGTTAGACAGTGGCCTAAATGCATTCGATACTAAACCTGGGGACACAGTGTACTAAGCTCACTGAACAACGGCTTGCATACAGCCTAACCTCTATTAACAAATGATAAAAAAACAGTCTGATAAGTCATTGCAAGCACTTGAATATCTGCGCCCAACAGCAAATAAGACTTTCCAGCAAGAAAAGGAGAACAGGAAGGGCAGATTGGCTTGTTAAGGTAATGTTGAATACTCTCTCTCTCTCTCTGTACCTTGAGCAGAGCAAAACAAAGACAATTACTTGACCTAGATAACAACAGGAAGACCACACAAAAAAAAACCTAAGAATGCAAGGACACGCCAAATTAAATACACATGCATGGAGACACACACACACACACACACACACACACACACACACACACACTCCAAGACACTGCACACAAATGAATGTGCTTTCTTTTGAGTCACTAGTGTGCTATGGTACACTGCACTGCATCTACCCACATGCAAAACATCACAAGTGTGGTGATGGGTGTCATGGAAACCAGACTTTTAAACAGTGCGTTTCATTCACTCTTCCAGTTTACAGAGAATAAGGTTAATAGGTATTTGGATTTGTCAGATTTGGTCAGGTTCTCCTAGTCGATTTGTTACTGAACAAGTTCAACTAACGTATTCTTAAGACAGAGACACATAAGTTCAATGCTATGCTTTTAATGTGTATTATTCGGGTGGGCCCGGTTTCTTCAGTGCAGCAGTGATATCCCCTGCTGGTTGGAGGGTGAGATGCACTTTGCATGTTGATTATGTTCGTGAGAGCATGCGAACCCATCCACATACATATAGAGCTGTTACTGTAAGGAATTCTCCAAACCACTGCAAGAGATGATTTGCTGTAATGGTTGGCAGTTGGGATGGGTGATGGATTCAATTTAAGCTTAGTTATTACAGGTGCCATACTAAAGGCAAGGATTAGGTAAGGATCTGTAAGGATTATTATTTATTTACTTTCTGTGTGTGTGTTGCTTTTAAGATTACACATCGCAGGCTACCGGCCAATCATTAACACCTGTAAAAGGTAAAAGTTGACAAAATAAAAAACTTGTCTTGGTGATAATATGCTCAACCCTGTAGTGTCCCTCTTGTTACCGCAGCATTGCAGTAATAC
>OMKK01083465.1:0-16577 GCA_900302305.1 Polymixia japonica | reverse complement strand
CCAACCCCTCAGGCACCCAGAGCCTCGACTCTCTTATAAATACCCCTGTGTTACTGATATGGCCGAGCCCTGTGGCAGCCGGGAGACGTATGCGTGTTTTGAGGGAGCGCTGGTTTGGTTTCATTCAGACCGGAAAGGTTCCGCAAAAAAACGTGTTCTGCCTGTCAATTCGGCAACCGCCTTGCGTTATGAATTTCTTTTTTCGAAGCAGTGTCGTCATCGTCCCACGGCGTTACCGTGCTGTCTTTTGACGCTGATGCCGTTTTAAAGGTGTTCTGATTTGAGCGTTTGGAGCTACTGTAAGTTGCTGTGGGCTAGAACGCGAGTTGATGCCTAAAATGCAGGCGACAGAAGATCGACAGTACTGTTGAACTCAGAGGTCCACCTACAAAAGCACACAAAACAGATACCTTGTGGTGTTTTCACGTTACGCCGTCTCGGAAACGGCATATCCTCACCAAAATACCTTACAGTGTGCCGTGACATCCAGTCCTGAACAAGCAACTGCAATATTTCTCAAAATGGTGTAACGGTCATTTGCTGATATTAGGAAATGTGGTTCAAACTCTTACGTCTCCTGTCTCAAGCCTTTGCTGTTTCTCGGGGTTGCGTCATTGCACAGTTGGTCACGTCAGAATCAGAAAACAGAGCGGTACAAAGCCAATCACCGACTAGCGCAAAGTAGACACATTTTTTACTACTTTTTTTTTAATACAACATTTGACATTCTGCGTTCAGGCTTGTATCAAACCACCCAAGCATTAATGTTTCATCATTAGACCTACGTTGTTTCCTGTCCTGAACAGGTAATGGTACCGATTTGTTACACACACACACTGTATATTTAAAGGCTGTTGACTATGTTGTGCTATGATCTAAAGCCTGACCTCTCCTTGCAGTTGCTCAGCAGTCCAGCAGCAATTACCTGTCAGGTATGTTTCCGGTCTGCCTTCTCTCTCTCTAAAGCTGGGCCTTAAAACCTCCAACTCTTCTGGCACTGCCGTATCTGCTGGTTCTTCTCCCCGCTCTTCTTCATCGCTGTAGAACGGACGGTCGATTCGTTTGAGTAAAAAAATCACAACGAGAACCAACAGACATCGCAGTTCAATGGAGACTGAGCTGCCTTCAAACTCAGCTTGGGCTGTGCCTATGTGACTGTATATTGGGACTGTGTGGCATAGCCAGCTGTCTTACTTACCACAGCAGAGAAGGGTAAGGGAAAACTCATTTCAATTAAGCTCTCATCTAACCCATCCATCATCCATCCATACATCCATCCATCCGTCCATCACCCATCCACCCATGATCTATCCATCCATCCATCATCTATCTACCCATCATCTATCCATACATCCACCCATCATCCACCCACTCATCCATCATCCATCCATACATCCACCCATTATCCACCCACCCACTCATCCATCCATTATCCACCCACCCATCATCCATCCATCTTGTCCTCAATGTAACCTATCCCATTAGCTGTTAGATGATGGTTATTTTGATTGTATTTAAAGGCAATGGCCAAGGAAACTGGGCCTGAGTCCAACCATGAAGTAATGTCTCTAAAGGATGGATGGTGTCAAATGGTTTCTCTTTACACATTCCTGCTAAAAAGGACTAAAGCACAATCTGTCTATATGCACTGCTGCTTTGGTACTCATGAGCAATGTCCATTTTGTAGCGCAAGTTAATTGTGGCAGTCGCTTTGCACTTTTCTCAGCCACTAGATGGCGCTTTTACCACGCTAGATACAATACAGTGCTTGGTGATATATTTATCTCTTCTCCCGGTGATAAATGGTGGTATAAAGCGATAAAATGGATTACATATTAACACAAAACACGGGAAACTTTAACAGTAGAGAGCTTGTTCGTGGCAGTAACTTGTACACAACTGTAAGCAATACGTCAATGTGTTTCTTGAGAGAGAGAGAGAGAGAGAGAGAGAGAGAGAGCGCATCTGTATACGTGCCTGCGCGTCTATATTTCAGTGTGTATCAATGTGTAAATATGTATGTGTGCGCATAGCAGCTTGCACAAGTTTACCTTTTGCTAAGCGTGAGCCCCTCTCCTCTGCACAACACCTGTTGTGGCGTCTCTCTCCATCGACATAGCTGGCTCAAGTTCTGCCCCCCTTGTTCTCCTCCTGGAACCCTGCTGTCCACGCTACTCTCCCATTGGCTACGAGGGCTGTCGATCATCGGCTCCGGTTTCACGCAGATTTAGAAAGTGCAAGGCAGCAGTCCAAGGCTTTCGCTTTTAAGGCCTTGAAATTGAGAAGAAATGCCAGGGGGGTTTGGTTATGTAAAGTGCACAGGAAAAACGTGTTTCGTTCAGTTTTGAGATCAGGGAACGTCTTTTTATGGAAGTACAGAGGAGTGCATTGCTTTTAGTGGAAATAGCAGCAGAGACAGCAGGTGGTAAACACAAACAGACCAACTCTTAGTTTTTAACATTACATAGATCACTCTCTTCACCCTTTCCCATTTTCTCCATTGTTTCTCTCTCTTATTTGATCTATTCCCCTGCTCTCTCCCCCACGCCTCTCTCTCCAGCTTGCGGCCCAGGTCCTGGATGACCTTGATGATGAGGACATTGGCTTTGGCCTGGTGGATGAAAAGAAGGATGTTGCTGTCGCCAAGAAGCTGGGTAAGTCTGTCACTCACTGACACGTTTGTCAAAACGTGGCCTTCTTACCATGTTAGCTACCAAGAAAAGACTACATCCCTGTATTTTCATTTTCCAATAGATGATATGATTGATAAATATGTTTTATATGAAAAATAATCTTTGGCTTTTTTTCTCTCTGAACTGCTCTCCCCATCGCCTTAGATCACGTTAGCATTAGCATTAGCATTAGCATTGGGTGTTGCCATCACACATCACAAAACTCAAAGTCAATCAGTAACATATCAGTAGCATGTTGTACATTTATCTCACATTTAAGATTAAACTCATCTTTGTTTTCACAAGCATTTTCACAATCAAATAAACAATAAAAAATTGAAAGCAAACATCACATGGTAGGATCTAGATGAAGTTTATGATGGCCATATACAGTAAATCCTCTGTAATATTACTATAAGGGGAATTACTGTAGGTATTGCTGCTATATTTCAAACTTCCAAACAATGCTTGTTAAAGCACTAAACATGGGGTTGAATATTGGATTTCTAAAATGGTTACATCTGTGATACCAAGCCTGAAGAAAATGAACCACCTGAGACAGTACTTGTGTATAGCACTGAGAAATCGAATCAAATAAACAGAAATATAGTCATAAAATAAACTAAACCAAGAAAAACAAGGCGACAACAAAAGATTAATGATTAAAAGATACAAACAAGAATCACAAAAAAGCAAGTCTGTAAAACTAAGGTTAAGTGACTAAAAGACGGTAGTGATTCTGCTAGCTTTAGCTCCTCAGGTCGATCCAGAGCCTCGGGGCCCTGATGGCAAAAGCCTGGTCGCACAAAACCTTGGAACAGCCAGAAGGGTTAACAGAAGAAGTCCCTGAGCATCTGAGGCTGAGCGCCGGCTCATAGTGGGTCAAAAGGTCTACAATATGGTGTGCTAACTGTGCTTCAAAAGTGATCATTAAAATTATAATCAGCAAAGTTAGTTTTTACCAGTTAGAATCATAGCTGCTGCAGTTTGTATAAGCTGGAGATGTCAGAGAGATATTTGTGTCAGAGAGAGTTACAATAGTCTAAATGAGAGAAGATAAAAACTAAAGATCCAGATCCTTAAGTGATGAAAACAGCTCAACTTTGGAAATGTTTTTTAACTGAATGAAGCAAGATTGCACCTCTTTCTTTATTTGTTTATCCAAGTTTAAGTCAGAATTAAAAAAATACTAGCAAATTTCTGTCTGCTTCACATTGGATTGCAGAGGGTCAAGTTCATTATCAATCAGATTAAAGGTGTTTCATAAAAACTATTTATAGTTATAACTAGAACTAAAGTTGATGGGGACTTCGTCTGGCTGCAGTTCCTCACATCTCCACTAGGTTTTGTGGCTTCAAGCTCAGAAGCAAACCCCGCCCCCCTGCTGTCTACCTCTACATACAACAACAAGCCTAGAACATGTCTAGCAATCTTCCAGACTGAATCCCTGAAATACTGACTGGTGAACATAATCCAACATTAAGCAAATTGAGTTAAACAAACCCATGTCATTCTTTTCTCCCCAGGTCTGGATGAGGTGGAGAGCATTTACATCTTCGCTGATAATGAGATTATTGAGTACGATGGAGAGCTGGCCGCCGACACCCTTGTGGAGTTCCTCTATGATGTATGTTATCATGTAGTCTTAAAGGAATAAACTGACTTTTTAATGTATGCTAAGACGTTAGCATGCGTCAAGTTACGTATAGGATGTAACTTGCAGTATCCCTAAAATGAGAACTCTATAACTGAATGTTTTGCTATTTTTAATTATGAACAGCTCAACCTTTGTCTGTTTGTTTTGGAGACCGGTAGAATAAGACCAAATCTTATGAACTAGGATGTACTCCTTGGCTACTCCACTAATGCACTTGCCTCTTATGTCAACAAAAGCCATGAAGAGAGATTGTATATGGTAGAAGAATTCTTGTTAAAAGTCTTATTTTAACTCAGATCTTGAGGGGCGATGAGCGGATTCTTTTAATTCTCTTATTTGCCCTTAGATCAGTTTTACCTACACCACACCTCGTACATTAACACAGTCATAATATCTCGTTATCTCGTCAGGTGATTGAGGACCCCGTGGAGATCATTGACAATGAGCGTGAGCTGAAGGGTTTCTACAACCTTGATGAGGACATCAAGCTGGTGGGCTACTTCAAGAGCGAGAAATCCCCTCGTAGGTTGAACCTTGAAATGCAACGTCCACATACAATGTTCAGAAATACATTTGTATCAACAAGTAAAGTAAGAAATACCATCTATATTGTTTATGTAGTGTATCTCATATGAATTCATAATTTCTTCTGTCACTCCATTCAGACTTCATTGAGTACGACGATGCAGCAGAGGAGTTCCACCCCTTCATTAAGTTCTACGCCACATTTGACCCCAAGGTACAAATGAAATACATGTGTGCTTGTGGATGTTTGTGTGGATGTTTTGTGGGTACAGATCACATCAGTGATAAAACAGAGGGTAAACATCAAGTTCATATTGTCTTCAATGATTGATTCATTTTTGATTTACTACTTTTTTGTCATGACCATCAAATTTGCCAAATTTTCAGATTGCCAAGAAGCTGAAGATGAAGATTAATGAAGTGGACTTCTACGAGCCTTTCATGGAGGAGCCTGTGACCATTCCAGGAAAGCCTTACACTGAGGCTGAGCTTGTAGACTACATTGAGGAACATGACAGGTAAGACCCTGGGAGATGATGAGATAAAGTGATATAATAATCCATCTTTCCATCAATAAACATTGTCATTAAAATGTATGAATTATCATTGCTGTTATTGTCATTATTAATGATGTTTTCATGTTCAGGCCGACCCTGAGGAAGCTTGAACCTCACAGCATGTATGAGATCTGGGTAAGAAGTGTGAAATTCCTCTATAATTGTAAAGAGGCAGCCATAAACAATGTCAATCATTGCGTTGCATTTCCTGCTAGCCAAACTAGAGAGGGAGTAAACGATACCCTTGTTTCATCCCTATTGCTTGTGATTGTAGGAGGATGACATTGATGGAGAGCACATTGTTGCTTTTGCTGAGGAAGATGACCCAGGTAAATTTCCTTGTTAGATTGGTAATAACAATAGTAAGTAAAATGACATTATACGCGTGCTCTTATTTCCCTTATTGTGGTGCTGTTACCCAAATAACATCTCAATTATCTATAAGCAATGCTGAGGATTTCTATTGTGAGCTAATACTGCAGACCTCATGGATGTCAACACTACCTCACCTTTGACCTTTACAGACGGTTTTGAGTTCCTGGAAATCCTGAAGGAGGTGGCTCGTGAGAACACAGACAACCCTAACCTCAGCATCATCTGGATCGACCCGGATGATTTCCCTCTGGTATGAACAGAACAATACTAGTTAGTTACTATATTAAACATATAAGCTTTCAAGTCCCTCAGGAAGCTTGATCAACTTGAATCAGACGCTTTAGACTGTTATCCCCACAAAATTGATTACTAGTAACATTATTGTATTTTTAGCAAATTTTATGTTAAAAAAAACAAAAAAAACTCTGCTTTGCAAACTTTCAGTGAGATATGATTTTCACGACAAATGTCCACTTCAGGTCAGCCAGTGTGTTGACATCACACATAACAGCTTTAATCTTTTTTGTTATTATCTCTGTTAAAAATATTATGTCAAGAGGTTTTATCTTTTTGCTACAGATTTTTGTTGAATTTTGGTGTTTTATCTGAAGTGATTTTCTTAATGATAATATTGTATTCTATTCTATCCTATTGTCAAAAATATTATTATTATTGTTGCTAAAAATATTGAAAGATATAAAAAATATTATAATCGATTATAATTATAATCAAATATGTTAATGATTGTAGGAGTCTAACCCTTTTCTGTTTTGCTGCATCATCTCTCCGTCTCTCTGTCTTTCAGCTGGTGCCCTACTGGGAGAAGACCTTCCGCATTGACCTGGCTTCCCCTCAGATTGGTGTGGTTGACGTAGAGGATGTAAGTCCTCTTGCTCATGTACTGTGCATGTCTTGATAGAAAACAGAAGACATGTTGGAAAATTGATGAAACTTGATGTTAATTTTAGCATAGACTGATGAGCCTTCCTGTAGCACATTACTGATCATTTGTGTGAATGTTTAAAACCCAATTACAGGTATGTCTCTGGCACTAGTATAGCTGATTTATCCAAGTGCCTGTATCCCTGGAAACCATTGTGTCTACATTATAGTGTGTGTGTGTGTGTGTGTGTCCTCCCTTGCAGGCTGACAGCGTGTGGATGGAAATGGATGATGATGATGACATGCCTTCAGCTGATGAACTGGAACAGTGGATTGAAGATGTTCTGTCTGGAAAAATTGACCCAGATGATGATGACGACGACGATGATGATGATGATGATGATGATGATGATGATGACGACGACGACGACGATGATGATGACGATGATGACGACGATGATGATGATGATGACGATGATGATGATGACGATGATGATGACGATGACGACGAAGATGATGAATGAATATTCACCACCATTACTTTGCTTTAGCCAATAATGGCAAAAAGCAACCGTAGCACCAACTTTCTTGTTCGCCGTGTCTTGCAGCAAACACACCTTTTGTCACTTCCTGTTTGTCACTTCCTGTGCGACTGTCTCAAAGCACAAAGCACAGCACAGCTTGATGAGGTTTATTTTCTGTCGGGGTTGGACAGGCTGGGAAACAGAGGAGGATTTGTGTCTCTGTAAAAAAATGTTTTGATTCAAAATGTATGTTATATGTCCTTTGTTACAATGACAACATGCTTGTCTCACACCTGTGGGGTCAACTGTGAATATGAGCAGGTAGACTAACCCAGTAAAACTTGTGTACCTTGTGTAACGTCATGTTGTCTACAGCATCACATGGATAAGGAACAGCCCTCTCCCTTTCCTCTAATTTACTGTAGTTCTGTTTCTACTACATGTTTTCTACGGGATGAACAGAAGACACCAACAATTTATTATACTATTTTTTAATGAGAATAAAACTTAACCTCACTGGATAGTCTTAAGAATATAAACATCTTGGAAATCACTTAAGATCTTGTAATCTACACAAAAATCACAAAATAATTTGATTGTTTCTGGTCTGATATAAAATATTAATACAAGAAAATGTATTTTAAAACAAATGATGTTGTTTGTTGTCATTCCAATTTTAAATACAACTCTTTGTGTGTTTGTGATGCCAGCGCCAAAGAGAGAAGTGTCTGTGTGTAAGAGAGAGTGACAGTATGTATGTAGAGAGAGAGAGAGAGCAGGTAAAAGAGAGAGAGAGTGTGACACAGAGAGAGCAAGAGGCAGAGAAAGTGTTTTAGTGTTTGTGTGTATAAATGTCTGAGAGAGGTCCTTCATTTAAATGTTTTAATTAAATTAATTAAGTAAATCTGATTAAGCAAAATTCCATTAAATGGATTGATGGTTCTGCCTTCATCTGTTAAACACTGTTAAATTAGAAAGTCCAGGGTAATATGTCACTTTTAAAATCATTCTTGAACAGCTAGCTTATAACATTGAGACTGGTAAACTGTACTGTTGATGTTTGTTCAATCACACTAATTGCAGACAAATTCATGTCAGTGTGTGTCAGTGTGTATGAAGTCAACAGACTGACCTGGACCTGACCTGCAACCCCAATGCACCAATGAACATTCAGGTGAAGGTTGTCAATCAAGTCACAGGTGTGCAAGTCAACAACTCGGGGAAAATGGCGACTAAACCAAAACTGAAACCAGCTAATTCCATTGCAGAATGAGGTAAAACTGGGATTCAGTTCATAGATTATATATGTAAGAACTATACTTTGACTATCCAGAACCAAAACGAGAGGTTTAAAAAATACTCACATATCACCAAAATCACTAAGAGCTTTAAAACTCAAACATGTACTTCATGATCTTTTATGGCCATTTCATTTCAGAGAAGCAAAAGTAGTATAGTAGTACTTGTTCACTCAGAAGTAGTTGTAGCTCACTACAAGAAGTAGCTCACTCAGGTCAGCGGTGGTCATAATAAGTATTTATTTACATACATGGAGTAAACACAAACACATAAGCTGAGTCGATGCCTTTCTAACTGAGGACTGGGGGGTCAAGAGTTATACTAACTAAACATATGTTAACAAAGAGGCATTAAAAGACATGGAGACAGGTAAAACAAAATAAAGAACAGGAGGTGATACCTCTGCCTGGTCTCATGGAGGCTTCTAGACATAATGATTAGGAAAGTTCACTTTAGAGACAACAGACTAGAGAACAAGGACCTCTGCCTGCCACAATGGAAGGTTTACTAGACATGCTAAATGACTGTCTGGGTACAGGAAGACCTTGTAAGATGGCTGGTCCAAGGCAGGAGGTAACAACATGGAGATCCTGTCTCCAGGCAGAGTCTCAATCAACAACCAGGTCAAAGTGTGAACCTCCATTGGATGACATCCTTGATAAACAATAGGTCTGATCAAGCTTAATTTCATCGTTTCATTTTGGCTTGGATTTTTATTTCTAATGAAACACAAATCCAAAAAACAAAAAAGAAAACATTATGAATTAATATTTGTTCATGTTTGCCCTCAAGTGAAACTCAAAGCTGGTTTTCATGGTATTATGGTGGAATGTTGTGTCAAGGAAGGTGTTTATCTCTCTCTCTCTCTAACTCTCAATCAACAGTCTGTTTGTTTGAACTCCACCAATGTCTCTCTCTCTCTCTCTCTCTCTCTCTCTCTCTCTCTCTCTCGGTGTTGCACTTTAGATTTATTGATGTATAAATTCAGGTGAGAACTATATAGTCCTGAGGTTAATCATTGATGTACAGTGTTATCTTACTAACCTCTCCTTGGTTATACTAACAACAGACTTGACTGTCAGAGGAGACAAAGGTAAGATAAGTATTTCTTAATGATTTGTTATATTAAACACAATCTGACATCATGTTCTGAAAAATAATATCTCATAGGATTATTACTGAGTGGTGTGAAGTGAGAAGTTTTACTGAACCAGAGATTGAAACTCAGAAAAGAGAATTCATTTTGTCATCTGTGTGTGTTAATAATTAAATGTTCATCCTTACATTGGCATTTGTTCTTTCTTTTCTTTAGGTTGAAAACACACTACAACTGGATCATATCATACAGTATATATCATGTTTGCAATGGACTGTCAGGGTGCTATAACTGGGTTGTCTGTTGGGTTGGGTGTTGTGGGAGTTGCATTTCTGCTGATTTTGTTGTATTTATGTAAATACCGTATCCGTCCAGGTAAGGTTACATATTTGATATTGCAGAAAGTTATTTAATGAAGAATGGGACTTTAAATTAATTTGCCTTAAACTTGCTCTATCTTTCCAGTTAACAACAATCTAAAGAAAAGAGAAGATGAGGAAGGTAAGGTTGTCCATGAACGCTTGAAACATGACGAGACAAACTGTTACTTAGATAGCAGGTGTTCTGTACATTCAGTGTCCTAATAACAATGATTACTGTCCTCAATATAGACCAAAGTTTGAGCTGTAAAGCTTCATTGTCTTCTGTATTAAAAGTAGGAATTTGTCTTGTTTCAGTGACGTCTCCACAAAACTCAAACAAACAAACAAATAACACATAAGAACAACATAAAAGTGAACTTCACTGGAGTAGAAAGTCAGTGTTTCAGGACGGCTTTTCATGGATACGTTTAGGATAATTAATACACAGGAAACAAACAATCTTTACTGCAAGTCTTCCTTGTTAAAGAAACATTGAGCCTGTTATCCAAATGTAGCAAATCACAATCTGTTGTTGATTAACTTTGTCTGATGAGGTTTGACTATTAGATGTTTGTGCTAGATTACCATTAATATTTTATCTGGGTCAGAGCGACACTATTACATGATAATCATTGTGTGATGAATGATTACAATGAGTAGTTCAATCTACACAGTCTGATTGGTCAAAGATCAGTTCCAAATGTACTGATAAATCCCAGTAAACATGCCTGGGCATGTTTTTACAAAACCTAAACTCTCCTTTTTCTGTTCTTACATGGTGTTATGAAGAGTACTTAGGTGCTGCAAACAGTACTTGTCTTTCCGTTGTTTTTACTACATTAAATTCAAGGCTGACAGGGGATTGAACACTCAACACCTGTATTCAGAATCAGTCTTTATCATGTGTATTTGAGGTCTATGAGCAATGTTTTGAAGGTAGTGGTATTCTAAAGGTTAGAAAAGCAGGCTTTTACCTAGAAGGTTGTTGGTTCCAATCTCCTGACCAGCGGGAGAGTCTAGCAGGAAAAAGGGATGAGTAGTATTGATCATTTAACTGTAACGGTGCCAAATAATTGTGATTTAAACAGTTTAAAACCCTCTCTTATGTATTTATTAATAATTTTGATTTTAACAGGACAGGGCACTAATGGATATTCACCCTGTAACTCAGCAGCTGAAACTCACCAAGGTAATATATCACTAAGACTCTCTAATACATCAACTTCAATGACAGATCACATTCATCCATCAGTGTTAAAGAAAAGGGGATTGGGTTGCAGAATATGTAGAGTATCCTAGTAAATCTCGTGTCAGACTATATATAATCTATATAAAACCTCAGCAGCTGTATAATGAAGGAATTTCATCACACAATTAAAAATACCTCGCAACAGGTGCAGGAAACAGTGCCACTAATAATTGTTTAATCTTTTTAAATCTCAGTTTGGGATTATGGGTGTATAAACATAGATTATCAAAGAGCATTAAAGGGTTTTGTGGATAGAAATATGATGTTGGTAACTTTTAGATCCTATCAAGACATTTTCAGTAAATATACAGTTGTGTGATGTTTTTGAAGGACAGGAGAGAGGAGTGATGGAGAGCTGCTGCAGGGGAGGAGAAAAGTTCAGCTTGTTTTGAACTGTAACGACTTGTTGTTGTAATTCCCCTTCACTATCGTTAGAGTCTAAATATAACAGCTTTAAGAATTCAAACCTAAAATTCCTCTGGTCTAAGGTAGTTAAAGTTGCTCTACATGATTGTTGTATAATTTCAGCCTCTAGTAGTTAAAGTAGCACTATGGAGCAGCTGTGGGTCCCCGTCTCATGGTAGTAAACACATGTTTACTAAGTTTTACATTGAGGTCATTTATTCATTTTATTCATTTCTCAGTTAGACATTTTGTATCATTCATTAATATCCAATTATAACTTTTCTTTTTCATTTTAATAACAGCTGAAATAGAACAACTGAAAACTGTCTGAATTACATCATCTAGAAATGCAGTAGGTTACTATTTCCTGACTGAGATAACTTTGTATTTACTCTACTACACAGAAATAGAGCAATTAAAGAAGCAGCACACTGACTCAATGGGTATGTTCATTTCATTTCCTAACTGAATTAACACATGAACTGTCTTTGATCGCCTGTACTGTAAACACTGAATTCAGGATAGTATCGTTTACATGGAGGTCTTTAATTCATTTTGTTCATTTGTCAGGTAGACATTTTGTATGATTCATTAATATCCAACTTTAACTTTTCTTTTTCTTTGTAATAACAGCTGAAACAAAAAAATTGAAAACTGGTATGTATTTGAGATGAATTACATCATCTAGAAATGCAGTAGGCTACTATTTCCTGACTTAGATAACTTTGTGTTTTCTCTAATACACAGAAATAGAGCAATTAAAGAAGGAGAACACTGACTCAATGGGTATGTTCATTTCATTTCCTAACTGAATTAACTCATGAACTGTCTTTGATCGCCTGTACTGTAAACCCTGAATTCAGGATATAGTATACTCATGTATGCTACATTTTACATAGCAGTCATTAATTCATTTTATTCATTTGTCACGTAGACATTTTGTATCATTCATTAATATCCAATTTTAACTTTTCTTTCTTTTTTTTTTAATAACAGCTGAAATAGAACAACTGAAAACTGGTATGTATTTGAGTTGAATTACATAATCTAGAAATGCAGTAGGCTACTATTTCCTTACTTAAATAACTTTGCTTTTTCTCTGCTACACAATATAGAGCAATTACAGAAGGAGCTCGCTGATTCAATGGGTATGTTCATTTTATTTACTAACTGAATTAACACATGAACTGAATTCAGGATATTGTTTACTGATGTATACAATGTCGACCAAAAACCAAGAACAAATTGCATCAAAGATGTCTGAAACACTGTAGCATTGAGCTGAAGCCACATTTGCTGTGTTACACATTTCTTACATACCTGCAACTCTAGTTCTGGAGTGACTTTCATATACAAATATAATAATAAAATAAAATCTAATGAGATTTTATTTTTTATCACTGTAATCGTAGATAAATTATGAATGATTATCCATGTTTATTTAGTCTGGCCACCTACTTGGCAGTATAATTGATGTGATATCAAAGGGGCATGCTTGTGTTAAGGTACACTAAAAATCTCTACTACTTACTTAAGGCTTAAACTTAAAGGGGAATGCCACTTAAATTAAAGCTGTGTGTTATTGTATGTTAAAATAACAAGACTGTGCTATGAAAAGGTTCAGTGAGATATAATCTTCACAACTGATGTCTGCCGCTGCAGGTCGGCCAGTTATCCCCAAATTGTCATCAGACTGATAATCGATGTGTTCCGAGATTGATTTCTTGCTTTTTTAGGGTTTTATAATTTTCCATGAAAATGGTTGTTTTTTAAATGATATAAAATCCACTCAAAACTATTTGTATACAGTGTTATTAACTGTGATATACCGTAGGTTTTGCCAATGAATTGACAAATAAATGTTGTTGTTTTTTAAAAATGTCAAACAGTGAAAACAAAGTTCTATCTTCACGTAGTTTGTAATCTGGTTTCGGTAAATATTAACCAAATGAAGTGCTCAGCTTGGGGAAAAAACAACCAAGATCTTGTTAAACTAGAGATTCTGTGGCAGAATGAGGAAAAACTGGGATTATAAATGTAATGTAATGAGAGGTTTAAAATATACTTTTACACATTTGCCAAGATCCTGCCTCTTTAAATTAATGTTTGTGTCAAACATTCCTAAATAATACATTTTTACTGTCCAGTACAATAATACATTGTTAACTCGTTTTCAGATTTTTCCAAACATATCTATTGGGTGTAGTAAAATCTCTTCTGAGTTTGAAAAGAGCTCTTAACCTATGGCTCAAATCTAAAGGGTTTGAACGATAGGTTAAGAGCTCTTTTCTAAAGGGTTTGAACCACTTAAATTAAGAATTCACACCTTAAATTCCCCTGGTTAAGGTAGTTCAATGAATCTTTATAAACATGAAGAACCATCTTCCAAAACAAGAATCTATAGAACCCAGAGTTTAATAAATAATGTCATGAGGATGTACGACCTCAAGCTGCTCTGCTGACAGGATGGAATAATGACTTTTACACCCAAATGAGCTTCAACCTGAAACAGAAACTATACTTGTATCTCCTCACAGTCATCTGTTCAACTAACTAATTAGAGTCTTAAAGCAAAATGGCATCACAGATTTGGTATTTTTCTTTATGGTGGCATGACCATGTTATGTTATGTTATCATTAATAACTGGTGATTATTAGAACAATGAACTAACAGACAAGTCTTTGTTGTGTCTAGTGGATGTCTCACTGGATGAAGACACTGCCCATCCTAACCTGCAGATATCAGAGGATAGAAAAACAGTTCAGTGGAGAGACACACTGCAGCGGGAAGAGAAGAGTTTTGATGTGGAACCGTATGTACTGGGCATTACTGGTCGCTCTCGAAGGTCATACTGGGAGGTGTCTGTAAAAGACAAAGATGACTGGCTGCTGGGAGTTGCTTCTCAAGAAGCTGAAAGGAAGGGACAGTTGGTTATTAATCCTACTGAAGGATTCTGGGTAATCAAAAAGTCCAATGGCCAAGTGCTGAAAGCCATGAATGATGAGGAAGAGAAGCTTGATAAAGCTATACCACAAAAAGTAGGAATTTATTTAGATTATATGAAAAATAATGTGACTTTCTACAATGTAGATGATAAATCAGTCATTTACACATTCATCAATGGGCCTGAAAAAGACAAAAATGTTTTTCCACTTTTTTCACCAGGAAACTATGATGAAAAACCTATCAGCGTTTTGTCTATCTGGTGAAAATGAAACAATCCATTAGATGAGAAAGATCTAAAATGTTAATAGAGTTAAATCTTATCTGAGTTTCCACTGAGAAATTAAAATGTGCTTGAAAAGAATGAACAGCTTATATCTCTCAAGGTATAAGTATTTATAGCTGATTGATAATATGACAATTACAGGAAACATGACATAATATATAATTTTCCTAAAAATAAGTTTAATTCTGTTTATCTAAGTCAATTGTATTGTAACAATATGACGTCTGAATCACATCTCATTCTGCAAATTGAGAGATATATCTATTTTTTATATGTAAATATATAAATAAATATATAAATATGTTTCAAAGTTTGTCTTATTAGTTTCTAAGACTTACATTAACATCCATAACTTTTCTTTTATTAAGAATTCCACTATTGCTTTCATCTTCATATAAGTGCAGCTAAATTAAACAAAATAGTTTTATAATACACCTGTTTTGTCCCACATTGGACTGATGATGTCTGTACATTGACTCACATGTCCCTTGTTTGTCTTCATTGATCCCAATGCGTTCTATTGTTTTCCTGTTAAGTTGTAATTTCTCTTTTTATTTAGTTATCTACTTTTTCTTTTGCTTACTTTGTCTACTCTTTTTTCATGCCTGATTTTTTGGGCCTGCGAGCAACGTAATCTTCCCAAGGGACAAATAAAGTACTATCTCATCTAAAATCTTGTCTCATCTCATCTCGTCTCATCTCATATAAGACTAGTTTGACAAAATGACGTTAATATATATAAGAAAGCTCTATATGTTTGACTTGTTTTGATGTGGCCCTTACAAAAAAAGGGACGGCAGATGTAAATTAGCTTTGAGCTAACTCTGGTACAATGCATCAAATGGAAACATTTATGTTTTTTATTGTACATCGTCCCTTTACAAATAAACTAATAATAAAAAATAAAAAAATACTTTGATGAATCATTTTGAGGTTTGGTAATGGTTCCTTTTTGTTTTGCTAATAAAAGCTACAGTATCTGACTATCTGTTATGAAGCTAGTTATTCTGATCTCACTATTGTTATATCTAGAACTAAAACTAACAAATATTGTCATTATTGTAGTAAAATCAAACAGCTCTTATCTCTTTGTTAAAATGCAACCATAATTAATCTCAGACTCTATAGTTATGCTATAGTCCTTTGAGATGCTCAGTTAGCATATATCAATGTAACTATTAACTAATAATATTGAATAATTACAGACGTTGTTTGATTATCTGTGTTTTGAATGTTTATATTTCTAGGCATCTATAACCTCACTGGTGATATGTATTGTAGACTTCAGCTTGTACTTCCTTGGTCCATGTTTTGTCTCACTTCCTGTGTTTTCTTCCAGACCCAGTAGATGTCTGTGTGTTCTCCACATGCTCCCTTGGTTCTCCAGTTCTCTAATCATCTCATCAGTTCTCTTGTATATATTGTGTTCCCCAGTCAGTCGGTGCTTGATAACAATGTTTCATGTGTACATGTTAGTGTTACATTGTTCTAGAGAGAAGTTCTGTGTTTCATGTGTTAGAGGAAGTGTAGTCAGCCAACCAGTTCATCCTGACTTGTTTGCTGTACCTGCCTGTTAGAAGAGAAGTGAAAAACAGAACAGGGAAAGCCATTAGCCATTTCCATTAGGATGTACAATAACACAGGAGGACTTGAACGCCACACTACTCATGCTGGTGGTAGATGTGATCATGTGCTGATGAAACTGTTAATATTGGACTGATATGAATCTAGTGAAGTATATATG
>OMKK01083463.1:0-14420 GCA_900302305.1 Polymixia japonica | reverse complement strand
ACATTTATCCAGAGTTACATTTATCTAGAGTTACATTTATCCAGAGTGTTACATTTATCCAGAGTTACATTTATCCAGAGTGTTACATTTATCCAGAGTGTTACATTTATCCAGAGTTACATTTATCCAGAGTGTTACATTTATCCAGAGTGTTACATTTATCCAGAGTGTTACATTTATCCAGAGTGTTACATTTATCCAGAGTGTTACATTTATCCAGTGTTACATTTATCCAGAGTTACATTTATCCAGAGTTACATTTATCCAGAGTGTTACATTTATCCAGTGTTACATTTATCCAGAGTGTTACATTTATCCAGTGTTACATTTATCCAGAGTGTTACATTTATTGACCATGTTTCAGGACCCTGGGTATTGATGTAGTATCTCACTGGTTGTGGTGTCTGTCACCGCAGGTGGAGCCTCAGAGGTGAAGCAGCACTCGTTCTTCCTGGGTCTAGACTGGAACGGACTCCTGCGACAGAAGGCCGAGTTCATCCCTCAGCTGGACGCAGACGACGACACCAGCTACTTCGACAGTACGTTTACAGTCCGGACAGTATTTATTTTATTTATCCCTTTGTTATTTATTTGTTGTCCTGTTGATCTTGTCTCATTCACGAGGGATTCCTGGCTAATGCAGAAGTAGCACATTTAGGGTATGAACGCTGGTGAGGAACCAAGTTATCTGATTAATATTCCAACATACTGTACCAACATGGAGTCTTATGCTCTTGGTATCGTTTTCAAAGTTTGGTTTATGTGTAGTTGACCCGGAGATATGCTGAATTCCTCTGGTGTCTCCTGTGTCTGTTGTCAGCTCGGTCAGAGCGTTACCACCACCTGGCCTCCGACGATGATGAGGAAACCAACGACGAAGAGTCTTCCCTGGAGATCCGACAGTTTTCTTCCTGGTCGAATCGCTTTAGCAAGGTAGGGACAGCGTCTGTGTCAGGGGTCAGGGGTCGGACCATCTGACCTCTGGGTTCTGCGTGCTTTTGCTGTAGTACCTCGAGCCTGCGGCTTACTAGGCCCGTGCTTTTATAAGTTGGGCTCCTGGCTACAACTATCATAATATTTCGGCTATACAGCATTTTATCAGCTTCCTCTTTCATCATAGCAGAGATGAGATCAGGAACACAAACAGGAAATTGACTGGGGTTTGTGTGTTTGTGTCAAGTTTAGTTTCCACACATAAATATGATAAAACACATTTTAAGTGAGATAAAGAAACCCAAAGGGGATTATAATGTGATTCATAATGAGCTGGATGAAGAAAGACACAACTGAACTGGAAACTCAACTCAACAAAGAGGAAACTGGTAGAACAACAAAATGCATAAACTAAAAATAAAGTGAAATAGCGGGCAAGGCTCAGTGTCCCGGACGTCCCGACAGTCACGTCTTTCCTCCCGTTGAACCCTTCAGGTGTACAGCAGCACTGAGCACCTGGCCACGCCTTCCAACCTCAGCTTCTCCTCCGACCGCAGCCACAGCGAGGACAAAGAGGACCGCTGGGACGGCGGTCGCCTCACCCCGTCACCGAGCCCCGGGGAGGGGCAGGGCGGCGCGGAGCGGAGGCACCCCGGCCAGATGAGCAGGTAGGCTGACGTCACGGGTCGGGCTGACGGGCCTCGCCGGCTCAGCGGTCTGTAACCTCATCTTTGATTCATGTCTGTCTTACTGGCTGATCTGTCTTTCTGCTTGTGAAGCACTTTGTGGCTGTTTTGAACATGTGTAGCTTTGTTTTGAAAAGTGTATAAATATGTTTATTATTCCTCTACTTCTTCAGATAGTACATTAGATGCACAGAATTATTATTATTTATCATTATTGCTGTTGTTTGTTTGGCATTATTGTTGGATATTACCATCATTATAATGATGTTGTCTAAGTGTATGAGCAGAACAGAGACACGGTGTTGTCAGGCTGGTTAACCGGACCTTCTCCTTACTGGTGTTTAGCCTTGGTCCGCGGGCCTCTTCCAGTTCGTCCCAGTCAGAGAGGAGCACCAGTCCTCTGGTGATGAGCAGCACCCACAGCCTGGAGACCATGCCCCGCTTCGCCTTCTCCACCGACGACGAGGGTACGCTCGGACGACCGCGCCGTTTTACTATAACGTTTACATTTTCCTGGTCGGGGTGGAAGGGTCCCTGGGACAGGTAGGGGTTACGCTTTTTGCTCAAGGACACTTTGGCAGATTTCGCCACGCGGGGGATTGGACCCGGGACCTTCTGGTTGGGGGATGGCCTCACTAACTACTGAGCCATCCTGCCAAGCCCCAGTTCTAAAATGACTACAAATCAAGCTGCATGTTATATTTAAACCACATAAAATACACTTCTCACTTTTCAACCCCATATTTTTTTTTTTCAAGTGCTGAGGACAAAATTATGTAGAAAAAAGGAATTCATAGTGTACTCGCAATAGTCACTGTAATAATCAGCTGATTTTATTATTATTTTTTATTATTTTGTTACCTTGTTACCATGCAAGACTAAAGCTTTGGTCTACAAACACAGTATTGTGGGTTTTGAAGGTAAGCATTTACCTTGAACCTGTGTTCCTTGCAGCTGAGGTGGTCGTGTCCAACCTTCGACGGATCAGGATTCGCAGCAACAGCACCGGGGCCAAACACTCGTCCCCCAGGGACCCGGCCGGCCCCCGGCGCTTTGGGAACCAGCTGGAGACGCCAGACAGACAGAGGCTTCCCTGCGGGGGGAAGGTCCCCAAGTCGGCCTCGGTCTCAGCCCTGTCTCTCATCATCACCGCGGGTCAGTATCACCACCTCAGACCTCCCCTCATCCCGCTACATGAGATTAAATGAGATGAGATTAGATTACATTCAATTCAGTCAGATGAGATGAGATGATATTAAGTTAAATTATATGAGATAGAACTTTATTTACCCTCTTATGTTGTCTCAGCAGCAGAGAAGCAGGCATGAGAAAAGAGTAGATAAATGAAAGACAAAACACCTAACTAAATAATAAAAATACGACTTGGCAGTAAAACACTACAACACATTGGGATAATTGGAACAAACAGGGAACATGTGAGTCAGTTTGTAAACAGGACAGACTGGCTGGTACCATCACACTGTTCTACCCATTCTGAGGATTAAACTGGAGAATTACAACAAGTTGATAACAAGTACCAGTTACTTTTATTGAACAATACAGACTTAGATCACTAGTCACCATCCTCATCATCATCATGTCCTTCATCCTGTGTGTTGTTCCTGGTTTACAATCTGTGGAACATCTAACATCTGTGCCTTTGTCTATTTCCACCTTTTTCTTGGTTTACATGGTCTTAGATCTTAGATGTTTTAATGAGCCCATAGATGCTAATGAACTAGTCCAGTCCTGTACCAGAACTACGCCCGTCACGCATCAAATTACATTCAGTTAAAATCATTTAAGTGCCGTAACAGAAATGTGTTTTGCATACGAGCTTCATACATATAAACACATTCATAGTCACTATGTCGACGTACTATAGAAACCAGCATCAGGGAAAGCGCCATTTTGTGAGATCAGAGATGAAGGCGTGCTTGTCTTCTGATGTGTGTTACCACCGTTTACTCTGTACATGAAAGCACACATGATTTTAAGTCTGCAGATTGTTGATGAGCTCTTCTATGTTACAGCATCAAAGCATTTCTTTAACCAGGACAGGCCGACAGGAACACTGTTTATTATTCCCCAGGGGAAGATTCAGGTGTCATTCAAACACACACAAAAAAAGAAACGATAGCAAACATGTACAGACATGTCTTCTGAGACACGATAACACTCTGTAGATGTATTAGTAATGTCTGCGTTGGTCTGTGTCTTAAAGACGACATGCCCGGCGGCCTCCAGCCCGGTCCCGTCTCCCCCCGCTCGCTCTCCTCCAACCCCTCGTCCCGGGACTCGTCCCCCAGCCGGGACCTGTCCCTCAGCCTGAGGCCGCCCATCCTCATCCACACCTCCGGGAAGAAGTTCGGCTTCACCCTGCAGGCCATCCGCGTCTACATGGGCGATAGCGACATCTACACCGTGCATCACATGGTCTCGGTGAGTGTCGCCGCGTCGGCCCGCGTTCTGCGAGGACTCTTCTCGCCTGTCGTGTAGGAGAGTTTGAGATGTCTTCGAGGGCTAAAATGCGATGTGCGTTACTCTCACGTCAGCAGTTGTTTTGCGAGAAAAGTGGTCCATTTCTTCATGTCTTCTTCTTCTTCTTCTTCTTCTTCGGTTCATTACGTTCCTGCTGTCGCAGAGTGTGGAGGAGGGCAGCCCCGCCTACGAGGCAGGACTCAGGGCCGGTGACCTGATCACCCATGTCAACGGAGAGTCTGTCCAGGGCCTGGTCCATCCTGAGATGATGGAAGTTCTTCTGAAGGTAGAGCAACCTACCTGCTGGTCCTTACGAGCACAGCGGGGGAAAGGCTTGTCTGAGGAGCTGTTGAACTGATACCTAGAGACCTCTTGTTATTAAAGCAATGATACACAGGGCAACCTTTTGGCCAATTATCCAATTTCAGTTGTGTTTTGGGATGTTGATTAATTAATACATTTTTTTTGGTTTCTTTGTCTTTCTTCTGAGGTTTAACGTTCGGGTGTTGATCTAACCTGCACAGTCACTTTTTTAAATCATGTTTTATGTGTGCAAATAAAAAAATAACCTTTAAATGCTGATGAGGCAGTATTGTTGCATTGTTTACATAGAAAACCTTGTTGTGAGGAAACATTTAAATAGAACTCATTTTGTTTCCTGTTCCTGGGGACCCCAACACTCAGCGCTTCAACTGTCTTTCAAAGGAACTAATCATACTTTGGTTTTCTGTGCAATACTCAGAGTGGCAGCAAGGTGGCGCTTCAGACCACAGCACTTGAGAACACGTCAATCAAAGTTGGTCCGGCTCGAAAGACCAAACACAAAGGCAAGATGGCCCGCCGCAGCAAGAAGAGCAAGAGGAGAGACACTCACGACAGGTGAGGATCACACTTTAGATACACTAGTTCAGTTGCTTTTTCATGATTTGAGCTTCGCATTGTTGATAGTGCTGCATTTACTTGGAGAGGTTAGTCACAGATGGAGCCACCAGCACATCCTCTGTCTCCCCCTAGTGTTGGCAAGAGATCACTGCACACATTAAGTGTGTAAAGTGTCAATATTTATCCCCTAAAATCCCCTTAGATACCATCCAATGCATGGTTAGTTAGTTAGATTAGACCTCAAAATGCCATTTAGACACTTCTATCTAACACCTTCCAGTGTCATGAGTGGTTCTGTGTGTCAAACTGCTAGTACCAAGTTCTACCCATCGAGTTACACAGGGAATGGAACCCCTAACCCTGGCAGTGTTAGTGCCTTGCTCTACCCATCGAGTTACACAGGGAATAGAACCAGAAACCGTGTCAGTAGTGCCGTGTGCCACCGACCACCTCATACCCTCCTCCTCCCAGGCGGAGGAGTATCTTGAAGAAGCTCTCCAAGCAGAGCACAGTGATGCACAGCAGCCGCAGCGTCTCGTCGGGGCTCCACCACTCTGTCTCTTCCAGCGAGAGTCTGCCGGGCTCCCCGACACACAGCCTGTCCCCGGGGCCGTCCACGCCCTGCCGCAGCCCTGCGCCCGACCACCAGGCCGCAGGTGAGCTCAGCCCTACTTCCTGTTTATTAATTCATTATGTCCATAATAAAACACAGATAGAAGGAAGGAGTCTTGATTGTCAGTGTTGACGGTGATTGTTTGAACTCTGCCTCCCAGACAACCACTCCCCGCCGAGCGCCTCCCCCTGCTCCAGCTCCCCCAGTTCCCCGGCCCCTCACATCCGGCCCAGCTCCCTCCACGGCCTGGGCTCCAAGCTCAGCACCCAGCGCTACACCAAGGTGGGCCGTCGCAAGTCCACGAGCAGCATCCCCCCCTCGCCCCTGGCCTGCACCTCCTCCTCCTCCTCCTCCACCACGCAGCCCCTGTCCCCCCAGCGCTCGCCCTCGCCGCTCCCGGGCATCGCCAAAACCCTCCAGGCCTACCACGGCAGGACGCTGTCCCCTCCCACCATCGTTCGGCACATGGTCCGCCCCCGCAGCGCCGAGCCGCCCCGGTCCCCTCTGCTGAAGAGGGTGCAGTCGGCCGAGAAGCTGTCCGGCGCGTATCACCCAGATAAGAAGTCCTACGCCCCCCGCAGGCACACGCTGGAAGTGCCCCTGTACGGCGAGGCGGACCTGCTAGGCGAGGCCGAGGCGGATGGGGCCTGCGGAGGACCATACGCGGGGGGAGACCACGTCAGGTTGGGGGGTTACATCGCCGGCCAGAGGCTGAGGGACTCGGCCGTAGAAAGGTCGGAGCAGCTGGTTGTGATGCGGAAGCTCAACCTGTCGGAGCGGCGCGACTCCTTCAAGAAGCAGGAGGCCGTGCAGGAGGTGAGCTTTGACGAACCGGAGGAGAAAGCTGGTCCTGCGGTCACGGTGACCAGCCCCGCCCCCGGAGCCAAATCCCAGCAGCATCGGGCAGCCTGGGCTGTCACTCAGCCCCAGTCCAGCGAGGACATGGAGCTGGAGGGGGCGCTGGTGAGAAGGTTCACCCTGGTGCCGCAGATCGCCGTGCAGGGCTCGACGGAGAGCGAGGAGCAGGACGAGTGGGAGGCGTGCTCGGACGGAGAGGAGGAAGAGGAGGAGGAGGAGGAGCCCGTGGTTCACGTCGCCTCCTCGCCACCGCGGCAAGGTGCGGCACGTCCTCTCGCCGGAAACACCCCGAGCAGGGAGGGTCTGAGAGACGGGACGTCAGGCGAGACCGGCCGCGGGCGGGGAACCGCATGGGACGGACAGCTGAGAAAGTGACAGCTCACTAATCTGCCGTTCAGTCAGATCTTTCTTGCACATGTTACATATGTTACCACTGAAGGAAAACTTGGTGGACAAAAGGGTTTCAGTCTGAGCCTGAGGAGCACGAAGCCGTCAGCTCTTTGAGGATTTGTTTGGCTGTTTGGGGAAGTTGTTACTTGAAAGTCTTTTTATTGTAGATATTTGACTCCAGGCGTTGCAGACTTTTCCTGGTCTTATTTATTACATTTATAAGCTATGATGAATTATTATTAGCACAAAGATGGAAGCTGTCAACGGAGAGCAAACGTTTTGTATTCATACGATGTGGTTTTACGTCTTTTGACTGGATTTTCTATGAATGTCTATTTTTTAAATAAATTGTCATGGTACGGACTGGTTTGATAACGATGGGCGTAATTATCTAAGGACCAAAAGGCAAAACAGTCAGTGAGTTCATTTTTATTTTTTACAAAAGAAATCTTAACATAAACGTACAGGTTTCAACAGTGTAATATATACAATGAACTTGATGTGAACAAAGCTAGAATGAAGGCCTTGTGTTTCCACTACTGGATGTCAAGTAAATTACAATCAGTTATAAATGGTGTTAAACCAGTTTAAAAGGGGTATTATGTGCCATGATATCATTGTTGTGTTTTTAAGCCATTCTTTAAGGACACTGTTTTTGTTGAAAGCTCTTATTTCATAGATTGTAATCTCATCTCTGTCGACAGGATAAAGTTTTTATTTTAGTTTTGTTTTTTTGCCCAAACGTTGCAATCTTGGCGTCATCTCAAATGAAAGCTGCTGTATTGAAGTCGAGCATTAAGTTCTGGACGTTGTAAGACATGACGGGCTCTGCCGTGCGGCTCCGTGGTTGTTATGGCGACCCACAGAGCCTGGTGTCTGTGAGACCCCGTCATCTCCAGTGTTCAGCTTCTGATTGTACCTGCTCAGTTGACGGCATTTTCAGACGCACGCAGACGCACGGATTTCACAGGATAATCACAGAGCTGCCGAAACGAGGCCTGCCTTCATCAGAAACAGTAGGGAATCGCATAAAATGAGTCTGTTTGCGTGAACTCTTAACTCCCAGCGCTTACAGCAAGGACACAGTGAAGCGTGCGTTTGTCTTGCATATTTTGGAGTACTCTCTGAAACTGTAGCCTTTGTCTTTGTTTATTCAGATGTGCATGTGAGAGATGCCATGCCTGAAATACAATTCCTACGTATTGTACTGTGTAGATGTTTCCATTAGGGAGCTGCACTAATATCATTTGAAATGAATACATGTGGAAAGTTACCCGGACAGTCCAGGGTCACCCCATACCTTCAAACCAAACCCAGGGCTTATTTGAACAAATTAGCTTAGGTTCTGTCTTTGTATTGTACATATATTTATGTATATTTTGATAAGGAGGCTGTGTTAATGATTCCAAATGCATTATTATTATTATTGATGGACATTATGCACACCAAGAGGATTTTGTGGCTCTGTGTTGTGAGGGGGTGTGGCTTCAGGAATTCAAGATGTCTGTCTGGGATTGAGAGCAGTGTTTTTCATCTAGTATTGAACTTATGCACTACCAGCTGTCATGCTGCAGAGATTGCTTTCGGGGATGGCCTGTCCGGTCTGTCCGTGGCTGTTGCACTGGCTTTCTCCGAGCCCTGCGTTTATACAGCGTTTGACATGTTTCAAATCCTCGTTGTCATCCTAAAAAAATGTCTTCAAATCTCTTGATGACGAACTGTCATCGAGTAGCACGGAAAAGACGGATTACTGATTACTGAATGGATGTATTACTCTCGCAGTCTTGTCAGAGTTGTTTACAATGAACAAATATTCTGTGTACAAATCCTATTGTACATCCTGTGTTTCCTAGGTGATGAAACTACTCCGGTATGACACAAAACGACACAGAAATTCTGTCATTTTCCTTCAGAGCTTCAGAGCAGGTTGAACTACTGTACATGTGTTCTCATGTTGACTGTTATGTTCAGTGCATGCTGCATGAGACCAGACACATCTGTAATACGTGACTGCATGGTATACTGGCGCTGTGGCCCTGTACTGTGTGTTATGTGTTTCAAGTAAAATTTGTACTTCTATTTGAGTCATATGAACTGGGGCTACGCTGGTGTTTATTTCCAAAAGTTTCACGGTCTTTTTGACACCAAGGATGGATGTTTCGTCAGGTGTTTAAGCGAACACCGTATTCTCTTTGATCAAGGACTTCTTGGGGAAAAAAAAGAAAGAAATAATGATATAATTTCCTGCAATTTGACGTGTAGACTAAAAAAAACTTTGGATTTATTTAAAACTAAACTCACTATTTCTAACTCAGTTAAAAAGGAATTTACTATTTTATATGAATTCCAAAATCAAATTGCAATTTATTGTTGACTGTTGGTGATGAAGGAAGAATGAACAGACACAAAGCAGACGTTGAAGCTACAATATCTGAGATCTGAATATTATTTCCTTAATGTTAACTAAGGAATGAGCTAAACAACTGTAACCAATTTATCTTATGTTAGCAATAACAATATCACAGTTGGAAAGGATGATTAGCAACTTATCAAAGCTACTATAGCATACCTGTCAACATTGGGCTTTGAAAATAAGGGAGATTTTCTAGGACCCCGACCCAACCATAATTTTTTTTCACATTATGAAAGGGGTTTCCTAATCTAATCTAATCTAATCACCAGGCACCTTTACTGTCTGTCCTGCTGTAATCTCACAGCAAAAATGATGGTCTGGTGAATAGATCTCTGTGAACACCCCTGCATTATGAAGATGAAAAGACCAAGAGGACATAAATTCAGAGCTCACACGACGGTTTATTTAAAAATAATAATATTAATGATATAAATGATTCATATTCTTACAATTCATGTACAGGCTAATGATAATTGGGATTACGAATAATAATGAATGCTGTATGCTGCCCCCTGCTGCTCTGGTGCGGGTATAGCAGCGCTTTGCTGACATACAAATACTACGTTTATGAACCTGATTGAAACAACGTGATTGGGTCAATACGGAGATTTACGGGGGAAATGACCAAACGGAAGCACGGCGGGAGAGGAGGTGGAAATACTGTATAAACCTGGGAAACACAGGAGAGTTGACAGGTATGATAGGTATCTTATAGCGGCCTCTAGAGTTTGCTAGTGGTATTTTTTAACTGAGGTTGGACTGCTGCCAGTCTCGGAAAACCATCGGCTAATCGGTTTGACGACGATTTGCCTCTGGGGGCAGCCGCCAATATTTCTGGTATAGCCTATCCAGTGTAGCCAGCGGATATCCAGGCCAAGACTTCCGCTTCCGTGTGTCGGTCATTGTTTACAGTCCGGTTAGCAACTTGAGGAGCGTGAATGGAGTCGGAGTTGAGAGACGACGTCTACGACCGGATTGTTTCACAAGTAGCCCGTTTAACGCTGTTAACAGTTTAAAACCACTACGACGGCTTTGTTTAACGTCTTGACAAACGCGACGAGAGAACGACCTTAATTTGAACAGCAACAAGGATTTTCCACCAATTCAGTTTTTGGCCTTTTCATTGCTGTAATTGTACTGTATTATAAGACCTTTACAAGACTTACATGTGGGCCCCGGGAGAGTCTCCAACTTTTATTACACGAGTCGAACGTTTCTCCACACAATACACACACACACTTGTTGTAGGTGTTTTAGTTCCAGACGACATTTTTACCTGCATGCAACCAAAGCCTGCTCAAACGTGATTGGTCAATACTACTCGGACTACAAACGGACTACAAATGGAAACCAGAAGGCTTATACCCAAATCCTGTCCCGCTGCCTACAGATTGTGAGGTTACACTGCTGCAGACGGAATTGCATAGTGAATACGAGGCTTCTAGGAAACTCATCTGAACCGTGATTTCTTCATTCTCCCATGGCCATTACACTATGCAATCACCAGAAATGTATTTATAATCTGTTAAAATCATAAATCTACCATTTCAAGTCCCAAAGTAAAGTTTGATGACTCAGCATTGTGAGGGTTGATTCGATAAAAGTGGAACTTCACATCTCACATCTTATCACTTCCAACCATGACAACAGACAGGCTTCACTAGTCAACCATGACAACAGACAGGTTTCACTATGTACTTATTAAAATTATTGTTTCACCCCAAAAATAGTTTCGCAAATTATACAAAATTAGACAATAATACTGTATGTTTTGAAATCATATATTAATATTGTGTGGTATTTATAGGTAAAAGCTATGATAATTATTATTCTTATACAATGATTGAGAAAAATATATGCAATATTTTCAAACAAATCACCAAATAAATGCTTGGAAGAATAAAAAAGTGTTTTTGTGTTTAATTCTATAAAACTTCAGGAGATACTTTCTTTCACATGTAGTCTTACAAAGCCTTTCTGACAGACATCAAAACGTTTTTAAAAATATCAAGCCAAACATGAATAAATAATAATTCCTGTGGTAAATAGGTTGATCATTTAGAAATAGCATCATCAGAGTAATCCAAGTCCCTGTTTGAGTCAGTCAGAGCATTTCCATAGAGAGCCACTTTGCATCAGCAGCACCATGCTCCAGTGCTCTGGGAGAGTTTATAGTCCTGAGAGTTGAACCCTTGATGACTGACAGCTGTCCTTCATGACAACAGAACCCACAGAAATCCTCCTCATCACAACATGACTTTGATCTCCATCCTGGTCTGGACTCTGCTCTGCTTCACTCAGGGTGAGAAACATAATTCTGTGACGTTAAAATCATTTGGTTTGTATTTGAGTTTCAGCTCCTCATGTCCAGGGTGTCTTCTCTCTCTCCTCAGGATCTTTTGGACAAAACATTGTCTTGACTCAGTCAGCAGCCAAGTCAGTCCAGCTGGGTCAAACTGTCTCTATGGACTGTAAGGCCAATCCAACCGTTTACCAGTACAGTGGTGCACAGTATTACTTGTCTTGGTACCATCAGAGAGCTGGAGAAGCTCCCAAACTACTGATCTACGTAACATCAGCTAGATATTCTGGAATCTCCTCTAGATTCACTGGTAGTGGAGGAGGGAATGGAGTTGACTTCACTCTGACCATCAGTGGAGTCCAGGCTGAAGATACAGGAGTTTATTACTGTCAGAGTTATCATGAACCCAATAGTCAAGTTGTGTTCACACAGTGAAAAAGCATCGTACAAAAACCTCCCTCAGTCAGACGCACAGAGACTGAACAGACTGCTGCACCTGGAACCTACTGCAGGACTGACACAGTTCACTGAAGACACACACTGTACACACACACACACATATATAGACCCTTTGAGAAGCCTTTTAAACGTTTAATCAAATTTTTAAATAACAGAAAATATGAAACTTGATATGACATCAACATTTTTAAAATATATCTGGTTTTTGACTTAATATTACACATTTTTTAAGCTTGATATCAAGATTTAAAGATTTTATGTTATGTTTTTGAAATTTTAGTTATTAGTTTTAAATATTGATATCAAGGTTCTTTTTCCAGATGAATTTATTCAAAAGGAATAATGGTGGAGAATGAGGATGTCTCTACAGGTTCAGAGAAGATGTACACCAGTTCAGACGACTATTCATCAAGGATTTACTGATGAAGAAATTCATACAACTTATTCATTCATTATGAACGTGGAGTGAATCCAAGACTGCATTATTAATACCATCCATAGTTTGTTAGAAAGTGGAGAATTTAACGTAACTCGCTGCCTTGTTGCACCTTATCACTGTTAAAGGGAAGAAAGCCTCTTCAAGTCCTGTCAGGACGTTCAACTGCTGTAAAAACTCCATAAAAACAGACATGGGGCGAGTGTTTCCATCCTGGTAAAACATTGTCCTCAGAGTCATGATAATATGATACCAAAACTAACAGAAGCTTACATGGTACCATGCTGATATCACATTGTTGACATCTCATATGAAGTTCTTTTGATGTCTAAAAATGTGATTAAATGTTAAATAACCTTGCAACACACACACACACAAAACATACTAAACAAAACAGGACAACAAAGCATCAAAGTACATCATCTATTGGTCCAGTAGGTTCATTGTAGGTCACATATTAAATCATCAGAATTGAGAATTAAAGTATTGTAATATTAACATTATAAATGATGATGGTTCCTTGTACAATGATACTCTGACTGAGAATATAAGTGTTCTAGGACTAAAACACTATGTAGTGACTAATCCTATTTAGCCTTTGCTTTTAGTCACGGTGGTGATTGAAACGCTGCAAAATGTGTTCTTGACGCGCATACCTTTAGTTGCGCTTTTAGTTTCTTGCTTCCTCCGTCTTGCTTCCGACGAATGTTTCTTGCTGTATTAGTTGTGCATTTAATAATTCTATGTTTGTGATATTTGTAATTTGTTAGTTTTCTTAATAAGTCACCCAGTGACTGCGCTGTGATTGCGGTAAGAACCGTGTCATCTCCGCGTTCCAAACACACCTGATCCTGCACACCTGTGCCTATTTGTTAATCGATTGTGTGTGAAGCAACCCATCACCTGGGGTTACTGCCCCCTAGTGGCATGGCATTGTAACCCCCAAATAAAAATAAATCCTCAAGCACACCCATATTGGCTCCAACAAAAACTTTAACTCTATGTTCTCAATTTAACATATTTAAGACATAATTTGTGTTCTCTGCTTTTGTTATTGTCCCCTGGCTTTACCTTCTTTTGTTTATTTTATATGTTCATTTGCATATTCTGTTATGACATTGTTCAACTGCACTCTGTTCATTTGCATATTTGATATGACATTGTTCAACTGCACTCTGAATAAAGATTTATAAAAAAATTAAAAATAAAACAAAAACAAAAAAAAAACATCCGCTCAAACAGGAAATGCAATACATCAACCTCATACTCAAATCCTACAGCGCCCTCTGCTGGATCACTAAACTAAATACATCAACTTCGTACTCAAATAATACAGCGCCCTCTGCTGGATCACTAATCTAAATACATCAACTTCATACTCAAATCCTACAGCGCCCTCTGCTGGATCACTAAACTAAATACATCAAACGCTCTGCTAACCTTATACATTGCTGACCGCTGTTTACTACTAAATACCACAGCCCTACTATACACCTTTAATAAACTACACTCACACGTCTACTTTCACATAGCAATTCACTATTATTAAACGATTACACACTTTCACCACCACATGCTACTTAAACACACATAACTAACACAACATCACCGAAAACACACTAACAAGCTGTCGCACTACATCACGCATTGCACAAACACAACAACATCTCTAACACACTAACATACTCTCTCTCTCTCTCTCTCTCTCTCTCTCTCTCTCTCTCTCAAACACACACACACACACACGCACAAGCACACACACACACACACATACATACAAACATATACACACAAACAAACACACACACACACACACACACACACACACAGACACACGCACACATACACAAACATATACACACAAACACACACACACACACACACTCACTGGCACACACGTAAACACACATCTTTTTATGGTTTCTGTAGCCAAGTTGTTTCCTTTTCTGTGCCAGATGCTTTCATGT
>OMKK01083462.1:0-16727 GCA_900302305.1 Polymixia japonica | reverse complement strand
GCACAGGGCCATTTAAAACTAAGTAACATGATAATACGACTTGGACCAACCTTTGACCCACCCATCCCCCCGAAACTCCACTCTCCTAGTCCTACCACAAGGTCTAAGCTTACTCACACATACTGGCTGTATTAGTCCAATTCATTAGATACAGAGTTTACATAAGGTCAGGCCAGGTCCACCCCAGTAATGACTGATCCAGTCTCTTACTACTGCATGGCCAACAGCCTCGTGAAGGGTTCTGGGATTAAATGTAGCTCTGTAACGCCGGGCCAGAGAGGCTCTTGGGATAGCTTAGAGGGGAAGAGGACAGGGGCGATGAAAGACAAGATCAAACTAAATGGAACTAAATGCTTACAGGGGTTAGAGAGAGAGAGACAGGTCCCACCGGGCGTGTAGGAAGACCTTGGCTTCAGTACAACATGTGCTCCTGCGTGTGTGTGTGCCAACAAGTGCAGGACAGCTGCGAAGGAATGGAGGGACAGACTGACGGTGTGTGTGTGTGTGTGTGTGTGTGTGTGCGCTGTGCAAATACAGACACAAAGCCATGTGGCTGTAGACATGTTTTTGTGTGTGTGTGTGTGTGTGTGGTGATGGAGCAACACGCCCCCATCACGCACCCTTCTAAGGTCAAACAGGCCCAGAAAGGGGAACACCTGTCTTGGTGCCAGTCGAGGCCCGAGCTCCATTAACCTGCTCCTAACCAGTCACATTTCACCAACACACCACAGCCCAGCCACTGGTCCTTCCAGGAACGCACTTGTAGTATTTCATTAATGTAACCAAATAGTTAGTGTCCCAGACATTCAAGCATAATGCTCATAATTATCATTACTGGATTCTCACCATGCCTCCCTACAGCTGCTGTCTTAGTATACACAGATCATGACTGTTTGGTGTATATTTGAAGAGTAATATCAATAGTCTGCAGTCTATCATACGCTGTATCGTATCCCTGTCACTGGAGGCGAGGTCCTGCTGGTCTTTGTACTATGTTGTAGCATGCATTGTGTTGTTGTAGGTTGTTGACGTGTCTCTGTGCGAATGACAACGGGACAAATTCCTGAACGCTTAAAGACCCTCCAATCGCTATTCCCCCCCAAAAACCAGAGAGCGGTCATTTGACCCAAGCAACGCCCCCTGCAGCAGATGTACTGGTGTAGTTCTCAAACAGGTGTGGGGGGGTTTGGAGGGTTTTATAACTTTACAGCTGTCTGTCTAGACGAGCCACGTCACGGCATGAAACGACATCCATCATGTCACGTGGGAAATGGTTTTTGGCTCTGCTTAGAAATTTTTATTTTATGCCCAATAAAATAAATGGCCTAAACGGACATTTCCGGACTTGATTCATTGTGGGAACCCGTTGTGCAAACCTGACACGCCAGACGGTTAGTCACACAGAACCGTCTGGGAAGCCTTCATCGGAAAAGGGCGGGCACTTTCAAAAAATACTACCGGTGATTGGATGAACCATCTGTCTATCACCGTCTATCACAGGCTAATGTATTAGGTCGTCACACCTAAACCACGCCCATAGCTGCCAGTAGTTCCTCAAAGGACGCCGATTGGTCCGAACCAGCCACAATCGCATTAACTTGAAGCCTGACGAGATGGACTCTCGTGATCGCGATTCTCGCGGTGAACTCGTGATCTCTCTAGTCCAGCTGCGTCGCGAGGTAACCATTGTGCAGCACCGGGATGCATGTATCAGCTCAATGGGCTTTGAGACTTTAAGACAAAGCGTTACCTGTGCAAAGAGCTCGGTGAGAGCCTGGTCGTCTGGGAGGTCTATAATGTGTCTGGAGTAGAAGTGATGTAGCGCCGCGATGTCTGTCTGGTTCATCTCCTCCTTCTCACTGTCCAACTTATCTAAGTCTGACAGAGGGAGGGAGGCACGGAGACAGTGGAGCAAGAGATGGAGACAGAAAAAAAAAAGACAAGATGAGAGAGAAAGAGATGAAGGCGGAGCAACAGAGAGATAAATGAGAGAGAAACCGAAAAAATGAGGAAGAGAGAGGAGGAGGGAGACAGAAGAGAAGAAGAGAAGAGATCAGGAGAGAAAGTCAACATCACAACTACAGACGTGACACGACGACATTAGAAACACAAACACCAGCTCATAACTGGAGGGTCACAGGTTTGATCCCCATCGGCAGCTACGTGTTCTGTCAAGGTGTCCACGAGCAAGGCACTGAACCCCCGACCTGCTGACTCACTGGAAGTCGCTCCGGATGAGAGCGTCAGCTAAATGACTATAACGCAACATGTGATACGTTTTGATGTCGCTGCGACGCGGCTAAACTACGACAGGACAGAGCAGGTGAAACAGGCCAGGATTAACGAGGGGTCCGCTGACGGCATCTGTGACACAAGACTCAAAATCCAATGGAGGAGAAATCTTCATCACTGCTTTGACAAGCAGCCCACCTTCACTAGCGTGTTTCAATAAACTTATCCTGAATCACAACTGTGTGGGCAACTATATTTTGAAGTCTACAAGGAAAATAACATACATTTAAAGAAAACTAACATTTAAGTGTAATGAAGGCATTCTAACAATTAAAAAGGCTCGGGGAACCAGGAATGCCCACAATGACAATCAGACACGTGTAGATTCTCTAATCCACAAGTGTCTTATGAAAAAAAATAAAAAAAATAAAAATGAACGTTCAAATTATTCCTTCAAGCTCTGAGATGAATATCTTTGTAATTGATCATTAATTTTGTCAAACAGCTGAGCAGGTACAGAGACCAGGTGAACCAGGTGAACCTCCAGGCCAAATATTTGATGTAGTTAATGGTAACAGGCTTTAGAAAAGGGGATATAAAATATATAATAGTAGATGACATAGTGGACTATAAATAACAAAACTATAAGTAAAACCATACAGCTGATCTTCATATTTTGATTCTGCTGCTGATTATACTGTTTCTGTTGTTTTACCGTTTTATCTCAGAGCTCAGATTTATCACTGCTGCTCATCTGTCAGATTTGCACTTTACTTGTAGCTTCTATTGCATTTTTATTATTTATAATGTTTATACTATAAACATTTTATTTTTATTATATGTATTGGCCATTTGCACTGTTTTGGATGGTCACAGTCCACTTTTCGTTGTACGTGAACCCAGAACAGTATCATGACAATAAAGTTGAATTGCATGAATTGTTGTCTGAACTGATGACATTGATAGTCACCATCACTGCTGCCAGACTTTATCCTGTCTGTTTCCTTTCAGCTATGCTTTATATGCCTCCTCAGTAGAAGCACTTGGGTGGTAAGGAAGTATAAATTGCACCACTGCTACGGGCCACATGTCAGTGTCAGTCACACAAACACACATGCTTGTACAGACAGAAGGGGGCGGGGCAGCAGATGGACACGTGCTTCTTGCTTTGTGTGTCTGAGAGACAGGTGTGAAGGTTCATTTTGTGACAATCCTTTGTCCACACATACAGGCTGACAACAACAGTTTAGACTTAATGATGATACTGTATAGAGCCTCGACAACAGATTGTGTGATCCTTAAAGGAAGGTACCGACTTGTCAAATGGTTTGATTAACTTAGGTTTGTATGATGGTGAAAAGTGGTAGCAGGTACACCTCTGTATAACTAGTATTTATTAGTTTGCTACAACACATGCAAGCATTTAACAAACCATGTATGTTTATTGGATTGCACAGGCTAGCTTAGCATCATCTCAAAAGAACCGTGGTACAATACATATTGAATACCACTTACATTTAGCTGACACTCTTATCCAGACTAACTCACAATGAGTGATGAACATTCCTCTAAATCCCCCTGGAGCAGGTAGGGGTTGAGCATCTTGCACAAAGATACTTTGACAGGTATGACCACACGGGGGATCGAACCCAGGACCTTCTGGTCGGGGGACAACCTTTCTACCCAGGGTTCCTACAGGGTTCTTAAAGTTAAATTCCAGTCTTTTTAAGACCTTTTTAAGACCATTTATATAAAAACTTAATACCTATTTCACGGCCTATTTCACAGCCCTACCGGCAAAGAAAAACAAAATCCCTGAATTTGTGATCATTTATTTCTCAAACAAATGTGGAATGTGTAAAAAATGATGGAAGTTACATACAGCACAAATTTTAAGACCCAGATATCAAAATTCAAGACTTTTTAAAGTCTTTTTAAGGTATTATTTCCAAATTCATAAATTCAATGCTTTTAAGACTTTTTAAGACCCTGTAGGAACCCTGTCTACCCCCTAGGCCTTGAGATGAAATACCAGAGACGAAAATGCTATCAAGCTCCCCGTTGCATAACAGTAAGATGAACATGGAGTTTATTTGTTGTGCTCAGGAGAACACTTCAACTGTTAGCCAACGAGAAGCTTCATTGGAGCAGTTGGAGGTACCGTGCATTGCTCAAGGGCACGTTGGCAGTGATTGGGAGGGGAGATTATTAAGTGGATTTTGACTCCCAAGGCCCTGTAGAACTATAGAGTTAGAGTGAATGAGACAGACAGAGCCTGGAGTGTCGTTTACAGTATAGGCTATTAATAAACACACTGCTACTACTTAGGGGACAACTGCCAACTGGGGGAAGACGCGCACGCACACACACACACACACACACACACACACAGCCAATTGTAAATGCTCAAGTGTACATGCAATTATAACCAAGAGTACCCACACATTAACTACCATGCGTGTGTGCGCACACACACACAGCCAATTGTAAATGCTCAAGTGTACATGCAATTATAACCAAGAGTACCCACACATTAACTACCATGCGTGTGTGCGCACACACGCACACACACACACACACACACGCACATAAAGAAAGTGGTTGAATCTTGGGGTTTTTTCACCAGCTAAGAAACATTGCTAAAAAGAATTGGGAAAATAAATCGTTCTTGTCTTTGTTTGTTGTCGCTTGGATTACTGCATTAATGCACTTGTCACATGACTTGGTTGCTCTGCTGTGTCCCGTCTCTGATTGGTCCAGAATGCTGCCGTGAGACTTCTTACTAAAACTTGTTGTAGGACTCACATCACAGTCCTGCTGGTCTCTACACTGATTAACAACAGAGTACAGGACTGATTTGAAAATTCATTTAATTAACTTTAAGGTTTTACTTTTATTGCAAGCATTTTGTAACGCGTAATCTGTTTTGTTTTGTTTTGTATTATTTTATCTAATCTTTTTTACATTGTGCATTTCTGGTTTTATAATTGTACAGCACCTTGTAACATTTGTTTTGAAGGGCACTTCATAAACAAAGTTTACTGTACAGTACTTACTGACAGTACTTATACACACACACACACACACACACGCACACACACACACACACACACACACACACACACACAGACACACGTGCCTACTTACGGGATTCAAACTCGCTGAGCAGTAACAGTCTTTCTGAAGGGGTCCGTTCTGTTGTAACTTTCTGGAACATAACAGACACAGAGTTAGGGCAGATATTAGTAGTCAGGTATTAGTCGTTAGACAGGCTGAATGAGAAACGCAGACATGTAAAATAGTGTCTAATAGAACCTGATCTTCTATGTGCTGTATATGTGACTATGCACTAAGTACAAAGAACTAGATAATGTAATTTTAATGACAAAGACTTTGACCAAAATCCTTGTTTGAATTATTTTCATTGAGCTTAACTTGTTGCCTGGTAACCACTGTGTTCTACAGGGCTAGTCCCAAGTAAGACTTCTGAAACCCCCAGACCAGTTTTTTTGTTTACTTTCTGCAAAAAAATGTCTGACATTTGATCTTTTTTTCCCATTAGAAAGTATCCAGTATAGAGCGACAGGAAAGACAGCAGAGAAAGGGAGGGGACTACCATGACAACCATGAGTTGGACCAGAAGATTTAACATTGCAAGAACATCACACACTGCTGGGCCAACAGGATGTCCTGGTGTTATCGTTATAGACCCGAGTCCTGCAGAGAGGGGCCATTGTAGTTCTGTTGGGACAGTTTGGACCAAGGCACCGAGGCCCGTACATCAACTCAAAGTGAGGGTGGGTAGTTGAAGTGCCGCTCCATTTCCATTCCTACCCGTCTCATGATGATTCTGGCCACCAGTCTGACGGTCTCTGATGGACACCAGTTTTCTCCATAGGCCAACATGGCTGAACACTCCAGCTTATGCATGGGCCAGTCTCCTCTCTGCACACACACACACACACACACACACACACACAAGAAAAATATAAAGAAAGATAAAGAAATAGTGAGGGAGAGAGCTAGAGAGCCTCCATAACCCAGCAAGTAATTACTTCCTAGCAAGACACGAATTGTGTCAAGACAAAAACATACAAACCAAAAATGACAGAAAGAGAGAGAGGCTGCAACTGCGGATTATATCATTGATGGGACTTAATTTAGGTCCATGTATTTTTGCACACACACACCTTAATCTTACTGCAGTGCACTGTGTGCGTTGTACTGTGCCAAGCAGAACCAAATTCAGACAGAAACAGAGCGAGGGCAAACCAAATTGCCATAGCAACCATAGCAGCCTGAGCTGTCTCTCCACTGCTCCCTGGATCTCTACCCAAGTGCTTCTCAATGTCTCAAAGGGCCACGAGATAAAGATGAAATAGGTCTTCTTTAACTTTACAGGTAATGGCGGCCGTAAACTAAACGCTTTTATTTGAAGCGATTTCTCGGTCGCAGACAAGTTTCCAAGTATGAAATCTTGACAGTCGCCAGTGTGAGATGGTCACAGACTCAGCGGGAGCTGCCTTTTCCTCGTCTTGACCGCTCTGACAAAATCAAAGATGTTTAATATCATCGGAAGGCTTTAGTCTGGCTCGGGTAGTGTGTGATGTTCAAAGACATGATCGCATGGCATGTGCGACTAAAAACCCAGCAGACTGTGACAGATTGTTGTTAAATGTGTGTCAGACTGTAGTCTCCTACGAGTCATTTAATGTATGGTCAGCATGAGATGCCTGGGGCCAACATACCCGTTTTAATACCACATACATAGATGCACACGCACACACACACACACACACACACACACACACACACAAAGCACTTATAGACCACACTCTTACCTGGCAGTCAACATTGCAGTAGTAGGCCTGTTTACATTTTCCACACTTAGAAAGGCCTTCTCTCCTGTAATCACATGAGGAGACAACACATTAATCTTCGACAGCGATACTATGGGACCCGACTCGTGACACTGGTCAGCAGTAGGATTAGAACAACATTATGTGAAACACATTGCAAAGACCCCAGCCTGAAAGCCACCCCACGCGCCCCCCGTGGATGTTTTTCAGGGCGTAGGCCAGAGATTCAACTGTAAATGTACTTTTAAATCTTTCTAGCTAGCCGCGTTCGTACATGTAGATTCATTGTTTGTTTGATCAACAGATGTTGCTGAATCAGCAGTTCTTGCTAACTTTTGTTTAGTCCTGTGGAGGGACACAGACATCATCGCCACCAGAGGGTGCATTTATGACTGCACCAACTGCATTAGATCCAGGACTTCTAATTTCCATCTCTATGACTTTTTTTCATCCATTTTTATACGGACAGGGACATCTTGGAAAACACCGACAGCTGACCAGGAAAGACACATGGGCATTTTTGGGAGTGTCTATATGAGTTGGAAAGAAAGTGAGACTGAGGAATGCAAGCTAGTCTGAACTGTCTTTGTGAATATACACACACACACAGGTCTCTGTCCCCCACCGACACACACACCCCTGGCTCCTCCTCTCTGTGGACACATGTTCAACTATATTTAGTGCCCTAACCTTTTACTGCTCTACTAACCTAAGAGAGAGAGAGAGAGAGAGAGAGAGAGAGAGAGAGAGAGAGAGAGAGAGAGAGAGAGAGAGAGAGAGAGAGAGAGAGAGAGAGACAGAGAGAGAGAGAGAGAGAGAGACAGAGAGAGAGAGAGAGAGAGAGAGAGAGAGAGAGAGACAGAAAGAGGAAGACCAGAGTAGACAGACAAAAAGACAAGAGGATTAATGCAACAATTCAAGACTTGACAGTGCATCAGATAACACCGACCAGTCGAGCAGGTTGGCCAAACCTCACTAACGTGCCAGCAAATCATTTTTACACGTTGACTTTCCAGGATCTGCAACAGGATCTCCTCTTGTCAACAACGTTACCACCCTGTGTAACACAACACAACACAACACAACGCCTCGTCTGACACCTGCAACCTGCTCCAAATCCACGCTGCAGGTTCTGTGCAGGTGAGACACCTTTTTCACTGCATTAACCCACTTTATCATCACCCCGGGTCGCCCACGCCGCGTCACAACCAGCCCAACCCTGCAAGACGGACGGAGGTTAACCCGACATTAAAACCCTAGAGATCAACCCCCCCCCCCTTGTTGTGTGTCTGTCCACCGCCTGCAGGGTTGGAGGTTCACCTGGTGAAGCAGTTGTCACAGTGGGCTCCTCTCTCGTTCACCGTCAGGACGTAGGAGTATGCAGGACAGGCGAACACCAGCTCCCCCACCGCAAAGTGCCTGACAGCCTGCAAACCTCTTCCTTTACCCGGACTGAGGAACCTCTCGGTCCCCTCGATGCCTTCGTTTTTCATAATGATCTTGTCTTTGCGGGTCTGTGTGTATGTGTGTGTCTGTGTGTGTGTGTGTATGTATGTATGTGTGGTGGATGCATGGAGCGCACTAATCAGCTTCTGCGCTGGTTCTTCTTCTTCTGCTTTGGAGGAGTCCGGGGTTTGTCTTCTTCGCGTCTGGTGTTTCTGGTAGTAGTAGTAGTAGTAGTAGTAGTAGTAGTAGGCTGGAGGACACCGGCGCAGCACCGCCGCCTGCAGGATGGGAGGGAGACGGCGTGGACTTGTCTGTGTACTGTACGCTGAACCAAATGAAAAATCAAACAAGCAGTTTGTGCATTTCAGGGAATTTAGATGAGCGCTTTGGTCAACAGTCATAACAAACAATATATTTTTGTTATTGATGTCTCCATTGCAACCCACCATATTATCCACATTGTTTTTTCCAGCAGCAAATCCCCACGTATTGAGGCCAAGCAGCTTTTTGGCCAACATGAATAAAGAGACATTAGAGAAAACATACAACATAATATCTGGATGACAATAAATAGCCATGTAATTATGCTTACCATCCTTGGCCAATACCCTACTGTTGCCCAGTGCATCACAGCTGAGGTCACTGGGTGGCTGGAGGTGGGAGGCCTCCTCATCAATACAGAGCTAAGACAGAATATATTGGACCATACTACTGCACATATGGTTGACTAGTAGATGGCAAAAAAAACTTTCTGCCCATAATGTGGGCATGTCATACTGTCTTTGTATCAAAAGGGAAACCATCAGACCAATACAGTTTGCATTCCAGTTAGTTCAGGGGGGAAAAGAGAGAGATCAAAGCCACTACTACTAGCCAATTAACAAATCCCCTACTGAAGATAATCAATATGACTGTATAGTATGAAGAGGGAGGGAGATCCAGAGAGGCAGTAGAGGTCCAGGGTGGTTTGTGTGTGTTTAGCATCGGGGAGAGTAGGTAAGTTGACCCACATCAGGTATCTAGGCAACTGTATTCAGGTTTAGGAACAGGCCTTCATTTCACTCTGACCGTGATGGAGGAAAGCACGTAGGGAAGAGGTTAGCACATCTTGCTATAAAAGAAAAAAGTAAGTGAGCAGTTAAAAGTTATTTTCTTTTACATATAACTGGTGTCATGACTCCTGTGTCAATGCAGATTTATCACAGTTTGAAAATATATATCATAAATGTTGGTTACCAAGGTATAAAAACCTATAAAAAATTAGCAAAAGGTTAGTTCTGAATTACTGTGCAGGGCATTTTCCTCAAAATATTGGCTGTGGGATAAAATAAACCAAAAGATCCAGTTGTTGAACTTACCCCACCATTAAGGTAATTAAGGTATTGAAGTTAAGGCAATTTTCTTGCATAAACAAAGGTATTTCAATGTATAATCAAACATTATAGAACTATCATGTCAGAGAAAAATGAATTGGGGCTCAACATCCAGTGAAGGAGGTGCCCAGCCGGGCCGACCTTTAACCTTTTCCACTGGTCATCGTCAAGTACAGGTAGAAAGGCCGTCAGGGGTCAAGAGGTGAGTATGTGGGTAGACTTGTACATGTTTGTGTGATAGAAGGATTAGATTGGGATCTTGACTTTTGATTAAATGTGTGTAATTGAAGGTTTTTAGTAATAACTGTAATACAGCTTGTGATCCAAGGTGACCTGAGACCTAACCGCCTTAGAAAGGTAAAAGGGGAAGTCTTTAGTTTCACACTCCCTAATGATGGATGGAGAACTGAATGAATTGAAAAAAAAACACGATAGAGGTGTGTACATCCAGTCTGTATTTAGACCAGATAAAAGCAGTGAACTGTAGTGTAACAAAAGAAAGTCTACACACTGGGTTTTGCCTGACGAAGACCTCATGGTCAAAACGTTTTGTAAGGAACTTTAATCCACTGTACAGATTTTCGTTTGTTATACTAACTGAGTGAATTAAGTCAGCTTACTTAAGCAATATTTTCAATGTCCTTCTTTGCAGATGCATTGTTATCATTTCACTTATTGGTAAATAATTGGTGGTTGTATTTGTTTTAGTCCCATCTCATTTTTCCTTTCCAAGAGGACATTTCCATCTTACCTGCACACTGAAGCAACCCAAGAGACTTCACACTTTTACGTTTATATAGAAATGCATTTATTTAAGTTAATTTCTCCTCATTCAAAGTTGAATTTCTGCCCAATCTATAAAACAAATAACAGTTAGAAGCGCTGTACAGTCCAACAACAAATCTATGAACCGCAGCCGAGTACATTGTGTATATATGTACATACTGTACACACACTGACGCAGGTATATACAAACATATACACTTTTACATGTGTTAACCCCCATACCACGCCATCCACATCCTATTTTAAACACCATTTTCATTCATTAAGCCACATTTCTCTTAGAAAACCCAACAGATTACCCGTTATTTAATTACTCACATCACTGTTGTATAATTTCCTTCTGATTACTAATTCATAGTTTGTTATCTGTTGTTACTGGTGATTGGCTCAACATATTGTCTATGTGCCTGTTGCCGGCCTCCTGTGCCCCGACTTGTATATCCACCATTATGCTAAAAGGCATCTCTCATAGGAAGAGAGGAAGATTCAGACTTGGTCTTGAGCACCACGTCTTAAACAGGGGTTTTCACATGTCAGACAGGGCTGTTCTGTTATATGCAGGAGTTGAATCAACACAGGGTGAGAGGGGATGACATTCCTCTTGTGAGCACAAATCATGACATAATGCTTCTCTCTTGTTTTAGGAAAAACAGAAAATGCAATGCCAGACCTTAACCCCAACCTCCTGAACACAATTCAAACAAATCAACCACTGCTAGTCCCCCCCTTCAAAACACAGTGAATAAGGATGAATCCTATTGGCTCAGGGGTAAAGTTGCTCTTGGTAATTGGCTGATGTTCAGTTTCCATGCCCTCCCTTTCAAAATACACATAAAGACCCTAGGAACACGTTTGACCCTCCCAGCCACTTCCACTGTGCAAAACATATCTAAAGTCTGCTCTGTCTCTATTTCTCTGTCTAAAGTAGGCAAGATGACAAACGTTACCGCTTGGATACTTTGCACCGTGAGAAGACATAAAAAAACATAACAATATTAAACCAGGAAGCAGCCAACATTATGCATGGTCCCCGGTCCATCTTACGGGCAAAAAAGATGAGACAAGAAGGAACAATAACAAGGGAACAATTTCATTGCGTTCGGTCCAATTAGTCGGTACAAGACATGACGTGTGAGCCTATAACATTCTGTGCGCCCTCAACTCTGCGGGTACACTGTGATTCACGTTGCACCACTAAAAGATTGCCCCCTCCTTGTTCTTCCTCCTAGAGACGAGACAGGAAGGAACTTTGGCACGTTGTGCTAGAGATGTAAACATTTCATAATCTGATTAAAATGTAGCGCTGGACTAAAGGATGTTTTAATTATTACTAATCATTATTTTCTCTCCAGATCTCATACAAAATATAAAATAAAACAACTTTTCATCCTTACAAGAATAAGATTAATTTAAAAAAAAAGAAAAGCCTTGCAGACAGTATTGCCATGGTCAGTCAGTTGTGTGCAGTTTGGTTCTTATGCCTGTTCTGTGGTGTCATGGGCTCTTTCAGTGTGGGACCAGCTTAGCAGGGCCGAGGCCAAATCAACACGTTGTAGTCCAAGCCTAAAAGAAGTACTGGAATATTTTAAAACTATGGGCGAGTTGGCAAATGAACTTGGCTAGCATCAAGTTAAACTAAAAGGACTTTACTTAGGGCTTACTTTTCCTTTGCTAAAAATAAACGTCATGGATAATGAGCAAGCCCTGGCTAGCCCCGTTTGGTCCTATTGTGGAAACCATGTCAATGAGACTATGCCCTAGCTAATTCTATTTTTCCCTGTTGGGGACGCCAGGTTAAGTAAGCCCAGGTTAGCAATGTTTGGCCCCATAGTAAAAAATCAGAGTGAGTAAGCCCTAGCAAGCCCTGTTTGGCCCTGTAGTGGAAGCTAGGCTACGAAGCCCCCCAGGGCCCCCCAGCTCTGTTCACCAATGTGTCTCTTACTGTGCCAGGAGCTCTCTAGTGAAATCAGGGAAACCAAGGAAAGGCTTCAGGAGGGGAAACACACAGTAACAAACAGTCTCTCTGACAGCACAACCAAAACAACAAAGAGAAACCTGAACAAAGGGGAAGAGACACTGACTCTCCGATGGTGCATCTAGCGTCAAGTGCTTCGCTTCCTCAGGTCCATTTTTCCTGTTGTTGCCACGTTTTGTAATGTTTCTCAACTTGTTACATATAGATGTGTGTCACTAGAGGGCGCTGTACACCACAGCTGTATATCATCCTAATTACGGTGACTGTAGACAAGAAGCTTTAAGATGGTAGTCCTGGTTTGAGACCGTTACCTATTCCACAGTGACATCTGTGGACATAATTACAGGGAATTTTAAAACTGCTGTGTAGCACTATGGGAAACTGTGCTGTGTACTACATGTACTGTGTTGTCTTATGTGTATTTGGTGTTCTTATATGTACTGTATTGTATCTCTACGTGAGCTATGCACCAGCGAAAGACACATTTCCATTATTGCCTGCATTAATGGACAATAAAGTTTTGGAATCTTGAATTGAAAAGGTCAGCAGAGCTGCATGATTATAAACCAGAAGTCTCCCTTCACACAGGGAAAAGGGACACAAAGAAGCAAGCATTTCAATTTGGAACTAGATGCACCGTGGAATTCATCCCAGGACGCGGGACAACACATCTTGTTTGGGTCTTATGTGTGTAAAATAAAGATGATCAAACTGAATGAATGATCATTATGTGTGGACTCCTATGGGCGCCAGACAGCTGAGCACCTGAATTTAAGGCCGGGTGGGTTGAGTTTGCACATATGGTTGTATGCCAGACATGCTCAATTTACCCCTAAAAGAGAATCTGACCAGTGTTTGGACCACAGTAAAGGACAATTCACTTTGAACTCCCATCCATTCAACTTAATGACAAAGAATTCACTTGCTAATGACAACATTCTTATGAAACTGACAAACACTTGAAATATGTGTTATTCATTTTTGTAATTTAGATTTTTTTTTTTATATACTATTTGAACATAAACAGATAGTTCACCACCTGAACTGATAACCTTGAAAGTAAATTAACTCCCTATTCCTAGTTTAGACTGGAGTCTAGTCACTATGGGAACACAAAACTCCCCTATCTCGAAGCTTACCTTTGAGTGAATGTCACTCTGACTTAATATCCACAGGTCCTGTGTCCTGCATGATTGACAACTAAGATATCTATCAAGTCACAGGATAAAACATTTCTACCAGAGGTGCAAATTCAACCAAACCTTTCAATACCAGTAGCTCTGCGTACAGTTGGGTAGACACATAAAACAAGGCAAACATCAGGTCAAAACAAGGACAAAACATGACAAAACAAGAAAAATGGTGGAACAGAGGACATAGTGTCAGAACAAACATGGCCTGCTGTCTTTGTCAGTTAGGAAATTTCATTAAAAAAAAGGTTATGTGGAACATTTTCATTCATCAACACGCAACGATGTGTGTGAGAGAGAGAGAGAGAGAAAGAGAAAGAGAGAGAGAGCGAAATGGAAAGAGAGGGGGAGAGATTTATCCTGTTTCAAGAACACTTACGGCTGCATTACTTTCTAAAGTAATCTATGGTGGCAAACACCAATTTGTGATTTCAATGGGATTTTTCTTATGCATCTGTTCAATGATACTTTGTTGTTATGTAGTTGCCTTGAAGCTCAAAACCAATTTCTGAAACTGCTGCCATGACAACTCAGCGTTGGCTATAACAGAATTCTCCCTCATAACAACACAGTGTGTTACGGAGGGGAAGCCCAGGAATGGTAGGTAGACAAGTGGTGTATAAGACACATATTCTGGTATAGGATATTGGTCGGAAATCAGGATAAAGTACATGTACTTGGCATCAGTAAAACCGCCAGATACAGAGAAACTGAGGAGAAGCCACGTTGATGATAGTGAAATAATTTTTTTTTATCTAATTGCATTACAAAAAATAGATGGTGATATAGTGTTTTTCTATTTAATAAAGTAGCTTGCCCAACAAGTCAATGTCACAAAAAGTACTCATATCTGTACTTATATTAGTATTAGTGAGTACTCAAACTGAGCCCTCCTGCTTGTTTTATCAGCGAGCAAATTGGTATTGGTGCACCTCTAAAAGAGATCAAGTCAGTATGGACAAGAAGACCTTGTTGATCCCAATCAGACTTCTGAACAGCTCAGTCTAGCAAACATGCATCATGAGAAAGAAAAATGTTGATGCAATAATACTATTGATTGTGCATAGTTGTGGATAGCTTTGTGATACAAGGTACAAGTACTTAACCACAAATTAAACTGTGCAGAGCAATAGAGAATGCATGTGCATGCACATTTCACACCACAAGCAAGCTTTGGTCTGGAGTTTAAATACGATCCAATGTTACGGGATATTTCATTCTTCTGTATGACGTTCCAAGGGTTTTACCGTGTCGAACTTATCAAGGGTCAGGTCTCTGAATGAATGACAAGGCTAATTTTTCAGTGACCCTCGATCAACGCTCCACTAACTCTGAATAGGTAGGGAGCTTGACCCTAGCTAAAAACATTTTTTATAATTTGGAGCATTTTAATGTCACACTAAATTCCTTTTGAGAGGCCTTTCCATCCCAGCAAGCAAAATAAACCGGTCTGGAAAAAGGGAAACACTGATTACTTCATGTGCAATGATTATATCCTGCTGAATAATGAAGCCACCTCCCCTAGAAATCTTGGAAATCACTACAGCCACTGATTAGGAGAATTCAATGGGTCCACAAGCCTGCCTCATGGTAATTGTTCAGTAGCCAAGTCTGTGGAAGGTGATCTTTAAAATGTTGGGTATCTCAGTATGGTGATGTTACTGAAGGGCATTGTCACATGTTAGTTCTAGAAAACAAGCAGCATCACCAAATCCATGACAGTTTGCTTGTGATTATTAGACAGTAAGCTTCCTGCCAGGGCAACACAGAAACAGACAAAGGAAATTATCTGTACAGGAAGTGAATACTTTCAAAGAGTCACAGGAGAGCATGTCAAGAAAATAACACTTCTATTCTGTCAATTGATTATTCTACAGTATAGCTGGAACACAAAACATCCTTTCAACATCTGTATGGAACCGACAAACAACAATATTACATTTGGACATGGTTCAGTTTTTGTCAACAACATAAAAAAAAAAAAACATGATTGATAATGTAGATTTTTTCGGTGTACTGTTCCTTTAAGAGATGGATGTTGAAGACGTTGCAGCAGCCAGTGCTACAGTCTCAAGACAGTCAATACACTCTCTGCGCCTGAAGACACTTCCTGGTTTCTGGTGTTTGGATTCCTGGTTGGACCTGTACTAAGCCACATCCACAGACCAAGCTCCTCCCCTCATCCCTCATCCACCAGAGACAGGACCTTCAGACACACTGTAGCAAAACTGTAGAAAAAAACACAAAGTCTTCTCGGTTTCATCTCTCTTCATCTCTCTTCTGTTGTTTGCGTGTCCCGTTAGCGGCAGAGAACTACGTCGGTTAACGAATGGAAGGAAGAGCTCCGTGCAGTGAGTCTGTTCTCTCCCTTCACAGCCAAACTACAACTAAAATTCAATCAAACTTGCAACCACACCTCACCAAAAAACACATCCTAAAACCTGTCTTTGTGTTTACATTCCAAACGAGAGAGCACCAGAGAAGAAGAACTCCAATGACGACAACAGAGTACATGTCTGTTTCTTTTCTTTTTTTTTTTAAGAAAAAAACCCCAAAAAAACAAAAATCAAAACGCTGCTGGGAAACTTTCCATGAAGAATAAACAGTAAGAAATAAAAACAGATGTTTTGAAAATAAAATAAGTAAAAACGTTGGAAAGGGGTTCCGCTCCGTTTCATCAGCGTTGAAAGAAGTAAAGAAAAAAATAAAATAAAATCACTTATCATTCGCTTCAGGAACCATCGATGAAAACACTGAGGTATGTGGTTTGGATGGAAAGCATCTTCATCACTGTCATCATCGTGATCGTCACCGTCAACATCACCATTCATCCTCCTGATAGAGTTCGTTTCCTGTTTCCTCCCAT
>OMKK01083456.1:0-13728 GCA_900302305.1 Polymixia japonica | reverse complement strand
CTTGGGAAAATCGCATTTAAAAGTGGTAAATATGCTAATATTATGTCGTCTATACAAACAAAGAGTATCGCTAATGTCTTGCAATAACAATGTACCTCTAACATTACCGACTGACAGCTGAGATTGTCTTGTTGTGAGCTCGGTACCTGGTCGAACCACTGAACATGGAAAGAGGAGGATTTAGCGGGATACTGAAATTGGTTATTATTTCGTTGTTCTTTTTTGTGTATTCGGCAGGTGCTTTGGGTTAAAGATGTCAACTGGGGATTTGAAAGGTTGTCTTCGTAAACTGGATGATTTGCTGCGGACAATTAAGTACCCAAGAGATGTCGATTACAACGGGTAAGTCTCCAAATAATCTTCCAAACCTGTCGAAATTTAAGTGACCGATTGGTTTTGGACACTGTTAAATTGAATTGCAACAATCCCGCGTCTCCTACGTGGAAGACAAATGATTTTAATTGCATTATCAACTTAACGGTATAATACAATTATTAAAGTAGCACAGAGGACAACAAAACGATATCATACGAAGTCATAGATTGACAACAAACTAATACAATTCAGCACTCTTATTAGTGAGTCTGGGTTTATTTTCTAAAAACGTAACTTTTATGAATAAAATACTGTCCTAATCCATTTAAAAGGTTAGTTATATATATTGGGGTTCGCGAAGGATATACGAATAATAAAATAAGATGTCAAAATCATTAATAGTTGGTTTTTCATGTCTATTACTGAAATACTTGTTAAATTGGTGGTCTAAATGTACAGTTGCAAAAAGATGTGCGATACATTCAGTATTCATATAACGGACAATTATTCTCAACCTACATTATATATTTAGATATGAAATTGTTGCAAGCATAAAATGTATGAGTTATTTTTAAAATGATTTCTGGAATGATCAGGGCCAAAAATCTTCCCAGGTAATTAAGTTGGCATAACTGGAATTCCAATGAAATACAATTGCTGGGGTAGCTTTTTGAATCAGAATCTCTGTAAAGTATGTAGGGGTTCAAGCCTGAAGGTCTGAAACCCTATTGTTTTTGTGCTGGTTTGTTATTATTATGAGGGGTTCAAGCCTGAAGGCCTGAAAACCCGTTGTTTTTGTGCTGGTTTGCTATTATTATTAAGCGCCTTGAGCTGCAATCCTTTTATGAAAGGCGCTATACAAATAAAGCTTATTATTATTATTATTAGGGGTTCAAGCCCGAAGGGCCTTGGCACGAAGTGCGAGGCACCTATTGTTTTTGTACAGATTATTATTAGGGCCCGAGCACAGGTAACACAGTTCATCAAATGTATATGCAATTTTAGTTGATTAGAGCTTAAAGAATTCATTTGTTAGTTGCTCAAGTGTCTGTGTCTGTGTGTGTAAACCTATCCATACAGATCATCTTAGAACTTTCAAATTGAAAAGTGAATCACTGTGTCATATATAAGTTGTTGATTAGATAAATTGACACTGTTATGCATCAGCCATGAAGTATAATTAGCGGGTATTCTCTAGCGCCACATAGTGGACACAGGAAGTGATATTTAACTCCTTTGTGCAATGTCCTATATTCATGAAAATACTTCCAGATCTGCCTAATGGGGGCGCTATAATGAAATGTCAAAATTTAAATATTTAAGATGGCTGTAACTCCTACACCATATAACCAACTGTTATGAAACTTGGTATACATATCCAGGCATTCCAGCTCTACACATTTTAAAATTGGAGCACCAAAGTCTGCCTAATTAGATATTTAGCTCATTTGCATAATTTGAAAAACAGAAATTGGTACACAACCTTAAAGGGCCTGGTTATAGAAATGAACCATAAAGGGGCCCAATGCAATAAACAATATGGCCACAGTTAATCAATAAACTTAACAAAGGGCATGGACTTCCAAAGAAATGGCCATAACTCGTTGATCATTTATCCAGTCTCCAAAAAACGTGGTATATATGCTGTGTAAATGTCATCAACAAAGGCTGCACAATCATTTAAAATTGTGCTCATAGGGGGCGCTACAAATGCCAAAAATGTGTTCCTTGTAATGTCATTGACAGAATTTCACGAATTTTGGTGCACATGCTTATGGGCCAGTTTGGCTGTGATTGGCACATGTGGACGTGGCCTATCACATAATAGTATTATAACTCGGGTCAGGTGCATATGATCACCACGACACTGGTTACCCTGTCCAGAAATCTATTTGGAACATTCACACAGATTTTTATGCCAATCATTTAAACGGTGACCGAATGGTAGGACTTTCAATGTGCCACAAAAACTGTAATGTTAAAACGGAGATGATCAGAATGGGAAATGTATTAGACACAGTCTGGATATACAGTATAAAGGTACTCTATAGCTGCATCAACTCACTGTTTAGTGGGTGGAGACATATCTTACATTGAGTTTAGTTTAGTCATAATCCTCTCTGCAACTGGCTCCAGGGAGTCTAGGCTCTAGATTGTTTTCCTCCAGCTTGTTGAGCCTACCTGCATTCCTTGCTATGATGCTTTCCTTTTTGTGTGGGCATCTGCAAAGATCAGTGTGCTAGCCACGACCAATTGGTAGAATGTAGGTTTAATGTCCTCGCCATGTGTGCCATAGAACAGGTTTCTCTCTGTGAGCTGAAAAATATCCTGTTGGGATGATTCAAAATTAAACACATCCCTGCATAGAATTTACATTACTATCATCTTTCCAACTCGTAGAACTGTCAACACGCCATCAGTACCTACACGTCTTCAGTATTTTTTAGTTCAGTTTGTAAATTTTTTAGTTTTAGTTATTGAACAGTCAGCCCTTTTACCAAAAAAAACAAGAGCTAGCACAGAGATTTGAAGACATGGACCTGCCTGTGCAAATGTATGACTGTAAATGAGAGTATCAGGCAACACATGGTAGTCTGCTGTGAAGGAAGCAAGGGAAAGCAATGGCTGGTAAGGAAGAAATCAATATTCAGTAAGAGCAAGTTAGCAATATCTTTCTGACATGTACTCTTTCACTTTGGTTTCCTCTGTCCTTCTCCACTGTCTCCCCCTCACCCCACCAGCCTTTCCAAAGGAGACCCCTCGGCTTGTCTTCCAATAGTGAGCTTCGCCCTGACTTCCTTCTCTCCCCTCTTGGCTGCGCAGCTGGTGGCAGCAGGTTTGGAGTTAACTGGCAAGACTGATCTCCGATTCACTGACACTGTTTACAAGGTAACACATACAGTTTAATCAGTGTAGTGGTCTTCTCACCCCCAACTGATTTAGAGGGTTATCATTCATACAATATTGACAAGGCAGACAAACTAAAATATTTATCTGACCAGCTAAAGAAAAAGGGTAATGTTCAACTCTCAGTATTGTCAGCGTACCTTACAATAACCTTACTAATAACATACTAGTGTACAGTATTTTTTTAAGCCTACCATAGACTTCTAATCTAAAACTGTTTTATTCACCTAGTCTACCTTACATAGACTACTACTTACAAATAAAGTTTACAGTGTATACTGACTGACACAAATTTGTACAAGGACTCCTTTGTCCATGGTCATAGGAGTGAAATAGTCATTAAAAAAATATAATGTATATAATATCATGATCAAGGACCTCACATACAGTGTGTATGTCTGCATGTCTCTGTGTATAGGTACTACGAGATATTTTCCTGTATAAACCCATACTATCCAAGCAGCAATTTCTCCAGTGGGGCTTCTCTCAAAGGAAAATTTCTGTGATCTGTGATATCATTGACCTTGTCCTGCAAAGACACAACCGACTGAAAAAGGTACAGTGTTTGTGTGGGAACTTGGTATTATATTTAATCCCTTATGTTACGTTCTTAACTTTAATTTGATGGAACTTGCAGAATGAGTCAGTTCAGTCCGTTCACTTTATTGGTTGATACTTTGATACTAATGAAATTTTGGTACTCAGAATATTGGTGGTATTTTCAAATACCCCAGGATACCATATTACCATGATATCACCCAACCCTAATGTGAATCAATTGTTATGTGACTTGTTTTGTGATGTGACCAAGTGTTCCCATGAAGTTTCTAGGGTCTGCCCATGACGCATACATTTTGTGGTCATCTAGTTTTGCCAACAAGTTGAGCAGTGCTAATGAAAAGTGGCTTGCCAATGAAAGTAGAAAGCAGTCATTAGAAAATCTCTTGACATAAAATTATTTTTGATATTTAAACAAAAAAATCTTTCAGTGATTTCCTATAGGAAATGTGGAATGAGTGAAATAACATCACTTAACATCACAGTGAATTGCTTATTTGCTGTTAAAGATTTCTGCCATCAGTAGTTCTGGCTATTTAACTTATGATCATAAGTTTAGAACTTATCGGAATTATTAAATATCTTTCACTTTAAAAAAAAAAGGAAAATGAAAGGGCAATTGCTCAGTCATTGTGATGAGCATGGATATCCAATAGTGAATTTTCCCTATAAAAACTCTCCTGTTTCACAATTTTAGAATTTTAAAAATTCAGGTCAATGCAAAATGCAGGTGTTACAAATGACTTTTTATGCGAAGCTAGCTTGCTCATTTCTGTGTTTGTTGGTGTTGGTAGCCCAAACCCAGACATCCTCCCTCATGGTCAGAAACCACAGTTGAAGCTCTTCTGCCACAGACGGATACACACAATACTGTGAGTAAGAAAATCTGCACCAGAAATTCCCCCCAAGTAAGATTTCAGGAACTTTTCCGGGAGATATTGTGAACAAAAGCATTCTGATGGATGTTAATACTTCTTTTGTGACCATTGTACTAAACGTGAAGTTATTATGCAGGATGACCTCTTTGCTGTTTTCGATTCTTATGCGCGTAAGCCTAATGAAAAGGCATTCACAATGAAGTTAACGCCACAACTGTAATGCCAAACTAGGCTAAAAGCCTTTACCCCACACTAACAGACTACTAGTGGGGCCTACAAGGTGATCACCTATACACTTAAAGATCATATATGTTACTTTTGTACTTTACCAAACATTTAAATAAAGATATAGACTAAAGAATGAAGACATCCGCAGAGATCATTTAAATATGCTGATTAAATGTATTGCTTTTCCTGAAAAAATATATTGCCTATTTATTTCTAATTTAAAAAAAAAAAAAAAAATGTTGATGGCCCAACACAACCTGTGTTTATGTCTTACTGACAACAAAACAATGCTCCCTTACTTTCCCACAACCATCGCTCAGTTTGGCTGTTGCCAGTTCAGTCAGTGTGTTTTCAGTGAACAGAAATGGCTGAGCTTGTCAATGTCGAGTTCAGTCAGTGCAGCTCCAAATAGTGGTTATTAGGTAGAGAAACTGGCAGCCACTGAACTTGAGTCTAAACTGGCATTTTCATTGTTCAATTGAACAAGTGAGCACAAGCACCCTCTAGTTGGCAGACAATATTACATATTTCACCTTTAAAGAGGCCCTATTAAAGATGCCCTATTGTGCAAAACCGTTTTTCCTTGCCTTTCCACATATAAACATGTTGCCACAGTATCTAATAGACAAAACAATGTGAAATCTGAAAGCCCTCCCGTTTAGCTGCAGTGTCCTTGTGAAAAAGCACGTTCCTCCTACAGGCAGAAATGCACCATTTTGATTTTGAGTCATTTACATATACGTACAACACGAAGTCTATAAATGTTGTGGAGCCAAAATGTTGGTTCGCATACAACGTGTCCAAGACAAGTGGTAAAGGAAAACACGCCAAATATGCCGTTGTTGGCTACAATCAGGAACATAAATCGCTTCACGGTCTCCCAAGATGCGACATTACAAGGAACAAGTTTATTTTCAGTGACGACATTCTGGCTACAGCTGCAGACTTGTACAAATGACTGTAAGTGAATTATTATCTGATGAGATATGAAATGTTAATTTGCATGATTGATTTTCTGTTTTTGCTATTCAGATGTCAGACAGGCCATATGTGGTGAGTCACATAAGGGACCTCTCCCCATATTTCGGAAAATGCTCTCATGAGACGTACTCCCCTGACTCTCTGAACCTTGGGAACACACAGCTGGCAGGACGAGAGAACGAGGAAAAGGAAGATGTTCCAGTAGTAAGCACCTTCTTTATCATTACATGGATTGTGTAACGGCTCACAATGTGGTCAGTTAGCATATTTAATGTGTAACTCATTACCATGCAGAATTATCTTTGAGAAAAAATAGAGCCTTTAAAGTGAAAAGTGGATACATGCAATAAAACTATGTAGGAACAATGGTCAACAACAAAACAGTGGTGCAAACTGTTACATCTACCATTGTCACCCAGTACGTTTCTAGCGTAGAGAACTACTCTGCATTATAAAGTAGAATTAGTCTAGACATATCTGGTTTGATCCGTTTAAGCTAAATCATTATCTTATCGAGGTGACTCGATACAGTAAAATTATTGTAAATGTCAAAGTACATGACCTCTGGCCATTGTGTGGGATCATTTCACAAAGGTTTATCTTGTTAGAAGGGACACAATATTTAGTTTTTGCAATATACTTTGTCTTTTATGGTGGACACGGGGTGCTAAAATCTTGCAACTTGGTAGAAATGAACTTAGCTTGCTAGATGGATTTTATTGGCATTAATGGCTTTAATTTAGCGCCTTTCAAGGTACCCAAGGTTGCTTTACACTTTTGATGGTGGGAGGAAACCAGAGCACCCGGTGGAAACCCACACAAACACAGGGAGAACATTCAAACTCCACACACCTGGGACAGCTGGGGTTCAAACCCAGCATCTTCTTTCTGTGAGGCAACAGTACTAACCACTGAGCCACCGTGCCACCCTGTGCATTGACCCTAGGCTGCAAGTGCTGATTGTTATTCCAGCAAACTACATATGATTAGGGTTGGGTACCGGTCACATTTGAACCTGGAATTCGGTACCGAACGGTACTGTATGTGAGGTCTGTACACTGTATGTGAGGTCCTACCCAACGGTACCATTTACTCTCTCAGTAAACCTATGCGTGTGTGTGTGCAGACCAGGACCGAGTGGCGGTTCTATCTGGATCCATGACCAATTTCTAAAATAAAAAAAGAATGTTCGCAAAGCATTTTTTTTTTCCGACAGTCTCAGTTATAGACAGCTAATCCAGTTAATACAGTAATAGCTTCACTGAATTGAGCCAATCAAATTGATTGTTTACTCTGCATGGCCAGTTCTCTACAGAGAGCAAGAGAGAAGTGAGTGATGACAGCATGGCTTGCTCCAAAATAAGAAAAGTTGATAGAGAAAACCGAACTTTTAAAGATGAATGGACGGACCAATTTATGTAAAGTAAATCCTACTTTCAAAATTGACAATAAATATTGTTGAAACGATATGAAAATGTACATTGTTGTCTTTATTTGATGGACGTAGCGGTAGGCTATAAGATGCAATTTAAACTTTATGAGTTTCGGACCTTGGCCGGGAGGAACTTTTAGTAACTGGACCTCATTGAATTTCAATTGAATACCCCTGGTCTAGGTCATTCACTGTCACATACTGTAATATTTACCTGTAAATAGTATGCAATTCACGTAAGCTGCAGGGGTGATGTAGTCTCGCTAACGTACACTCTAGCCTACTCTCTCTCCAAGATGCGCTCTCAGGTACCGAAATTTGGCACCAATTGATTTAGCGTGAATCAGTACTCAGTAGTACCAATGTAATTCGGTCAGTACCCTTAAAGGTACCGAGTTCGGTACCCAACCCTACATATGACATGCTGCCATATGTCTCTAGATGCAGAATTCTATTTTCTGCTTTTGAGGCTATTTCACTTAATTATTTATTGGAGGAAGCCTAAAGTCTGTAGATATTAATTAATTCATAAGAAAAGACATTTTTACACAGGCTACGTGGCTACCACAACAGATGTGATTGGTTTGCTTGGGCAGCTTTGTATTTCCTGCAACGTGTTTTCCGGTGCTGATACCCAGTAGTTAGCAAAATTAGCTCTTCTTCCTCATCTAGCGAAGCCATTTCCAGTGCAAACCTCCTCTTCACTGCCATTGTTACCACACACAAATGAGTTTTTCTTGTAGACAGAATGCACAACATTGCCATCTAGTTTTGCTGCAGTGCTATAATGGGTAGAGTTGGGATGGGATGTATAAATTACTCGCTACACCGTAGGCGCCTACACCAACGCCTTGTCACAGAAGTATAATTCAAGATACTTAAGACTGCTTTTCTCCTGGAGGTGGTCCAATTTTCTGTTTTGCAACATGGACTAAGTCTGCCTTGATGGATTATATTATATTTTATGTATTTTATTTTTTCTTAATAAAAATAGCCTTATATTAAATAACATATATTAAAGTAATACAAGTCTGGGTCACATTTCTTTGGTTATTTCTAACTTGATTGTATTGGATTTTATTGTAAAATCTTAGCCTAAAAGTCACAGAAAATAGGTATTTAACAGCTGTTTTTCTTTGAATTCTTTTCCCAGGGGAGCAGGCCCCCAGACCCCCCTACATGGAATGGCTCCAAGCCCTGTACCACCACAGTAAGAAAACAAAATCTGGTGTGTACACATGCAATTTTGTCTCTGCATGTAGCAAAGTGAGACAGTTGATATGAATAAAATATAACACAGACAGTGATTTTTCTAACAACATTATACATAGCTACAGGAGCATTTGCCACATAAAGGTTATCAATGTCACATTGACTGCCTATAATTTTATATTCCTTAACAATCTACAGTTCATTGGTCTCTCTGCGTGTATGAGAGTGAACATGCATGTACAAGTTTGCAAGTCTGTGCAAAATGTGTAGCAAAGTGAAACTTTTTTTTTTTCAAGTTTATTCAAAATTTTCATATGTTATTACATTATCCGATGACGTTATTACTTTTAAACACAAACGTTACTCACCAGATAATTCAATAACCACTGGATAATGTAATAAGTTATGGTAACGCTTTATATTAAGGTTCTTGTAATAAGTGTTAATTAATAGATAATAAGGCCTCATAAGTTGCTTATTAACAGTAATATGTTAATTAGACTATATAAGCGTTAAGAATTACATAATAAACATGTTTGTTATTAGATCATAAGACATTTTTACTTAAGAAGACTTGTTAACAGTTGATAGACTGCTTAAGGACATTAATAAAATCTTTATTAGGGTCTTATAAGTGTTTATAATAGCATTATAAACACATTTATTGAGTTTAACAAACTTACCTATTATGTCATTGTTAAACCTTTTGCTAAGCTTTTACTGTTGCTTTATTAAGATTAATAAATACTTTATTATGCATTTATTAGCAGTTAACTATGCTTTTTGCAGAGAATAATGCCTTATTAAGGTTAATAAATCCTACTTCCTCTTACATCACAGGTCAAAGTTCAACATAGCAAAAACAAACGTAAATTTAAAGTGACTGACAGCCTGAACTTCTTTGAATAACATTACAAGGCTCTGAAAACTTGCAGGACCTGCAGGACCTTGTTACATTATCCAGTTTTATCACATTATAAACACATTATGAACTAAAAGGTTATTACATTATCCAGTGCTACAGACCCTGTACCCTAAATTGTTAGACTTATCCAAACACATGTTAGTCAGTCCAAACGACTTATGAAAACAAAATATGATACTATTAAGTATTAACTGCAAGGTGTGCACACTTGTGCAACCAAGGTATTTTAGTTATTACATTACATTACACTTATACTGTATATTTAAAGGAGCCACTAGATGACATTCAGCCAATAGATGTCGCACTAGAGTACCAGCATCTCAGACCAAAACAATTTGACCAAATCAGACCAAAATATTTGTGATATCAACTGCAGGTCTGTCACTTCTGTTTTGTAGTCTTCAGCGGTGGAGGGGAGGATTTCAGCGTTGGAAGCCCAAGTAGAGAGCATTCTCTCTAAATTAGACAGGCTCACTGCCCTGGAGACACGCCTGGAGAAACTTGAGCACAGGGGAGACGCATATATGGTAGACAACATATTACTACTTTACTTCCCTGATTCAATTCTACTCAATTCTAGTCTTCTACTAAACCATATAGACCTAATTCAAAAGTTTGCAAATAACTTCAAACCAACAATCGGATCAGATCAATTAGTTGGAACTTTAACTTTAACTTCTAGCCCCGTGGGGGAAATGAGGATGTCACAGCAGGAGAAAATTAGGCTATGGACCAGCATAAGGGGCTTTTTACACGGAACGCAATAGCCACAGACAGACTTGCGTTGCCCCTCGATCACACTCCCTGCTTCCAATGTGAAGTGATAAAAATGCCTGGCACTCTGTGCGTGGTAAATTGAACGTGCACGTGCGTGGTAAAATGAACGTGCACGTGCATGGTAAAATGAAAGTGCATGCCCATTGACCTGGTAAAAGGCATTGCGAGTTAGCCTTCCTTTGCAATTACAGAATGCATTGCTGATAAGAAAATGGCACCAAAGAAGAGGCTATTAAAGAAGAACCTTTCAAGTACAGAAATTGAAGATTTATTAACTAGGGTTAATATGAAGAAAGACATGATTTTCAAATGTGTTGGCGTTGAGAAAAGAAGAGCATTGCAAGAAAAGACAGATGCTGTGAATGTTGTGTTATCTGAGCCCTGCATACTTTAAATAATAATAAATTGTTTGACAGTTCAATTCAAGGGTTTATGAGGAGTAGAAAAAAAAAAAAACCAAAAAACAAACTCTACTCTAACCCTTTAATATAAAAGCGACTCATTGAAATCAGTTGAGAAATGTGAACGTTTTTTATTCAGAAAAACCACAGCACCCCCATTTACTTGTATTTGTTTAAAGGCCAGTCTTGCCTGGTCCAATTTGGCGGCGACATTGAAGTATCGCAGCAGCAGGCTGAAGCAGTCAATGTGGCGTCTATGTACATATGTCTATGGTTGGTACAGCCTGTAGTGTATTAAGCAGTAAAATGTAAACAGTGTGTGACTGACTCAGTCAGACGGCAATCAGCTTGAGCTAAGCTTAGCATGGCATGTTGTGAATGGCTTATAGCTTAAGATTTCCGGGTGGAACTGAAATTTGGTTCATCGATCTTCATACTGCGTATTCTACGCCCATACCATGACGGTTCGGGACAAATACACGTACCATTACACCCCTAGTCACTGGGCCAGCAGATGTGAGGATTCCAATGCCAGAGTGGTATGAGAATTTCTTGTAACATCAAGGCTGAACAATGTTATATTTAAAGTATCAATCTCGAAGATCTCTGAAGATTTTCATTTAAATAAATGTACTATCTATCGCTGAATGAGATAACACAATGATGATTGAACCTATGGTCCACTGATGAAAGCCCTTGCATTTGCAGTATTATGAGTATTAAGAACCAGGTGTCTGTGGCGACTTCCCCGCCATGCATTCAAATATGCGTTAGTGATGCATTTTCCCTTTGAAGTGAGGTCCAATTACACACCTGCAATTACCGCTATTCGCCATAGGTGCCGCCAAAGACAACAAAACAGAGATCTTCCAGATTGCCACTTTAAAGCTATTGTTTTCATGAGCCTGGATCAGTAAGGCATCCTAAAATCACATTTCTTCAAGAATTTATGACAGCTCTCAAACCGGTGCTGCTACTAATGTCTCAGCTTGGATAGCGTTACGTTAGATTTGATAGCGTTATGATGGAAATATGGATTGTTTGTATCAATGGCAGAGTAATATTCATAGTGATGAGGACTTTGTGAAGGCAAATCATGATATAAGATGACAATATAAGATTGTCATATCATCCAACCCTACACTAATATTAACATGTTCATTATGTCAGTCCGTTTTATCTGTTCTGTTCTTATCTACTCTATTCTATTTCAGAATGATGGGCACTTCATCACCCTATCAAAAGAGAACTGGGACAACCTGCTTAGTAGAGTCCTGTTATTGGAAACTAAATTAGAACTGACTAGTATGCAGGTAGGAGGGATTCTTTTAAAGTAACATAACGCTGCAAAGTTTGTCTTGACCATGACATTATTATTAATTATTATTATTAATTATTCATTTATCCTCTCTTCTCTTCCATTTATTTATTTATTTACTTATCTGTTGGACTGATCCTTTATCTAACCAGGGTAATCACATAAGGAATTACATCTTTTTAAATAAATTCCTACCAAAAGTGCAGCATCCAATTTTTTTCCCTTCAAAATATTCATGGTCATGGTCAAGACAAACTTTGCACTGTTTAGTATGTACCACACTCGTACTGTACATATTTATATTTTTATACCTGCTTTTTGCACTGATCCTCAACCGGTGGACATGTAAATACTCAAGTACGCACAATTTTTATATCTCTAACCTGTACTATGCCCTGTAAATATCCCCCCTCACATTTGTATATATTCTGCTTCCATGTGCACTGTTTGGTTGTTTGTTGTTCTTGTACCGCTGCTGTGAACAAAGTGAATTTCCCCATTGCGGGATAAATAAAGGCATATCTTATCTTATCTTATCTTATCTTATTCTCTTCTCTGCTCTGCTCTTCCTCAGAGAGAGTCCTCATTGGTAAGCAGAGAGAGAGGGCATCACATGATAACAGATGTCCCGCCCCCCTGTTTGTCTTCGAATTCCTCCCACTTGTATGATGCCCCACAGGTGAGAAAATGAGAGAAGTAGAGAACAAATGAGTCCCACCTATCTATCAGTGCTGCTCTCCCTTTACAGTTTGTGCTACAGCAGAAAAAGTAAAAGCTTAACTTAATATTACCTGGGATTGAAGATGGCTGAAATCAATATTGGTAATTCATTTTTCAGGCGGAAATACAAAGAAAGCTGTAGCCAAATGGATAATCAAGGCTAGTTGGTATCTATTTGTGGTGGTCCAATTTCTTGTGAACATTTTTGCAAAATGGACCGAGTCTGCCATGATGGATTTTATTTCATATACTTTTTAATTTGTTCCTTTTCGCTGGAACCACCAAAAAATAACAAATCCTCAGAGCTTTTTCAAAGTTGCAGAACCAAAAGTATGTCTTTTCCTAAATAAATTCATTATGATTGTGAATTAATCATTTTTATAAACTTGTCAGGTCCAAAATGAACATTTTGTTTATCTCTGTGTTAGATGTCTGACATTTGGTTCGTGCTTCTAACAAGGTTCATGAGCCAATAGTATAACGACGTTGGTATCACTTGGTATCTCTGTGTCATCAGTGATCAAGAGTCTTATGTCCCTTTTCCACTGCATAGTACCAGCTTGACTCGACTCGACTCGACTCTACTCCCCTGTTGAGGTTCCAAGCGAGCTGAGGTGATACCAAAACGTGATGTGAACCACTGCAGACTAGGTCAGAGAGAATCTCACTAGAATCGCTACGCTTTAAGGTCCTTACACACCAGGCACGTTTTTTTCGTGCGATTAATTCGCACGTCAGTGATATTTTTCAAACCTATATCAAGTCAATACAACCATGCACACCAACCGCGACGTTTCTCTGAGCGAATTTGCGACATATATTGTTTCGACTCCGGTTCGATTTTTGCGAATATTCGCCTGCGACGAGAATGCGTCTAGTGTTCATGCACCAATCAGGATGAAGCTTGTTGGTAGCGTCATTGCGTCACGTCCAGATATCACAACATTCTAACATGTGCTATTGATATGTACATACATCGCACCTATAGCCAACAATTGATCACAGGGAAATCAATATACTGTCTCGATTATGAAATGACGACACGCTAGTGCAACACAGATTTTAAACCTCCCATT
>OMKK01083455.1:0-19152 GCA_900302305.1 Polymixia japonica | reverse complement strand
GATTTAATCAATCGATTGTTTAATAAACTGAATTGCCTACACATATATCTTGACACCGTTTTTTTCTGGTTGATGATTGTTTCATATTCTTGAAGTCGAACTTTCATCTTGTATTTCATAGTTGTGACTGTAAAGTTTATCACGCCGATAAAAAGAGACTGTTTTTTCCAACCCTGTCGTCATGGTGACGGATTGTGATTTATTATAGCGAATAACAAGTAAACGAATAATGGCGATTTGGCAACACCGACTGAGTGGGACATTGTTTATTATGGTTTATTGTGGTTTATTGTGTCGCTGCATAAAGATTGTAGGGAAACAGCTTTATTAGTGTTGAATCACACCACGCATGAACGCACACACTATTTTTACTTCAAGAATACCTTTACAACATAATCTAATGCAACATATCACAAGTCATATCTGATGAAGAGGAGCTCCTCCGCCATCTAGAGGCCATGAAGCGTCACTACCGTCCCTGTCTGTTGTATAGACGGTCGAGTGACTGGTCAAATCGCGGAATAATTGGATGCAGCAGACCTGGCGCTTCTAGTGTTAAAGGGTGTCATGAGGCTGCCTTGCAAATCCCTTATAAAGAAAGTGTTGACAGACTTGTATAAAAACATGGACCACTAAGAATACATACGTGAGGGCAAGGGATGGTGAGCATCTCATCAAAAGGCCCCACAGGGTTCTGGATGTAGTAACTGACCAGCTCCTGTAAGCTGCCATGGCGACTCTCCTCCCCAACTATGAGATAATTCCCACCACCTTCTTCCTCTTCAACGATGAAATGACGACACCTATCCTTTCCTCTGGAGGAGTAAATATAGAGATGCATGTTTGTTTTTCTGCACATGCTCTGTGTGCATTTTTTGCAATGTCCATGTTCATGTCTGCATGCTACTGAATGCTAGACCACAAAAATGTATGTGTATATATGTGTGTGTGTGTGTGTGTGTGTGGTTGTGCTTACCTGTATGAGAGAACAAAACCGATTTTTGACTCACTAAGTCGAAGGAGGAAACAACCTTGTGGTTTGACCTTTAGAAGTTCCTCGGCCTCTCTGTCCACCAAGAAACACAGGCAAAAATAGATCTGTGATTTGTATGAACAGTGTAGATATACGTACATATTTCTTCATTAATATCTTCAAAAAATGTCAAGTCCAGATAAAAAGATTGTTTTGTATACAAATGAAAAAGGAAAAAAATGGGTGTTTATATCTGGACACCTGGCCTAAATAAAATCTCACAAAAAAAAGGTTCTGGGAAGACTTTTTGCTGTATCACGCAACTTGGAGATTGATTTTGTTTGAACTAACTGCCATTAATATTTACCGGTTGATTTTTCGTACAACCAGTATGTGGAAAGGGATGTGATTGTCGACCCAATTCGATATTAGAACTGAACTTGCTTGAAGGGAGATTTATCTTGAAAGGCTACAAATATTGTGCTTTCTATGATAAAGTTCATTTATTTCTAGCAGCTCTGACTCCTGATCAGTGTTCTTCCTCTGTGAGACAGTCACAAGATTGTCCGATAGTAACAGAGGAAGTAATTGTTCTCTAAAAAAACAAACTATTTTAAACATTACTCACACATACACATATGAAACACTATAAATAAAACGTCTACATATATGTGCAAGTGTTTCATGTGCGTATGTGTGACTACACAGTAGTATGTATGTATGTATGTATGTATGTATGTATGTGTGTACGTGTGTGTGTTTCATATGTGTATGTGTGAGCAAAGTTTGAAATAAGGACTATACGACCCCTCATAAAAAAGTGTGTGCTTTTGTGCACACAATGTATTTGTACATGTCTTCCACATGCACATTCAAAAGTAAACAAAAAAACCCACTGTAGCAAGAGGAGAATGTTTTGCTACAACCCCCGACAGGAGAGTCTCTATGCCAGTGCTGGATGTGTCCAACCTGCGTGTTGTGAAGCCGTGAAGCCAGGAGGGCAGGCGATGTCCAAGTTGGCTAAGGCGGGACAGCTGGGTTCTCTCAAACCACAGTAACGTCTGGGACCTCAAGGATGGGGACAGAGACTTCAGGGGCCCCAAGGTCAGGGCAGGGGACATCCTCGTCACTACAGTCTGAGATTTGGGAGTTATGAAGCTTAGTAACAAAATGGTATTAGCTTTGTCTTTCTGTCTATTACTAGCTTTGTCTAGTTCATGAGTAACTTAGCCTACCTTTAGAGTTAGGTTAGCTACCTAGTTAGCACCGGCTGGCCGTACCCTCCAGTCACTCCTATTTAACCGAGATATGTCCAGTGACAACTGTCTAATGTAGCATAGTTTTACATAGTTTAGCGCAGTTTGACACTGCTGAGTTGGCCATTGGCTTTCTAAAGTACTGTCAGAAAGGGGCCAGCAGGGCTAGCCAGATTACAGTTATCTGGTTGGTATATCTGGTTATCTGGTTGGTGTACTGCATAGTATGGCAACATACTCGGACTATGCAACACCTTTCCAAAATCAAGAAGACTAAATAACATTTACCTGATTTGTTTGGTCATTGCCTGGCGGTTGTGCTTGTCCCACCTTTTCATGGGGAGTCTTGGGCAACTTTAAGCTTCGCCTGGGTTTAACCGGAGGAGTTTGGAGGTTAGGTGGAGCCTGGGCTGTTAGTTCACGGGAGGGTTCAGGTTTCTGGGTTTGAAGGGGCGTAGAGTTGACCCAGCTCTCTCTTCGTAGATTTTCAACATCTGCCAGCCGATGAGAAGTGAAATTCATCAATTTAAAAACAGTGATTTACCTTGTAATTATTCTCAATTAAATATTAACCTATAACTCAGTGTAACACTATGAAACTCATTTATATTGTTAAATAAAACAGTTCAAGATTAAATTTAGCCCATACTAAAGAATTTATTCATTTCAAAATCAAATCAGATGCTTCTATTAAATTTTGAATACATTTCTGTCATGTCTTTTCCACCAATTATCTAAAGTTTTATTCATAAAGAAGATATTCAACATTGGACAAAAGGTAACAGTAACATTTTCTCTTATACATCTTATATGTCCTTTGACATGATAGTAATACTTTTACAAACTGGATCATCCATAGATTGTGTTTCGGCAATAACTTCTTAAATTGTACAAAGTCAATACAGTAAATATGAGGTACATCATCAAACTTTCCTGTGGTCGTTTGTTAAACTGTAAAGAATCAACTTCTTTGTCTGACAAAATGGATCAAGTATATAATTGGACTAAGAGAAAATTCTTTAACGATTTGTTTAAAAAGAACTGCAACCAAAAATGAAGAAATAAAAAAAGAAACCCGAGTAAAAATGATTTTTCTGCGCTATACAAGAACTATCAACATGACTGATTAGATTTTTATAAAGAATAACATCCTGTAAGAGGCAGAAGCACAGAAAGATACATCAATCCTGACCTTTTATGTGATCGTAGTCGTTGTCCATATTGTTACTTTAAACAGTTCATGTGAACAAAGTGATAAGAATCTAAACTCTCCTCCAGTTCTGCTGTGTCTGTTTTGAGGTCAGTGCTGTTTCGTCTGTGTGTCTTTGAATCAAACATTGAGGAAGTAGAATGAGAGGAAAGACACTAACAGAAAGAACCCCGTTTTGGACAGAAGAAGAGAACCAAAACCTACACGTTTGTTGTAAAGGCCTCTTTGCTGTATGACATCTCTGACGAGGCTATTTTAGACATTCTAATGCTGTCAATCAAATTAACCGGTGAGATTTATAGCTCCTTACTCTGCAGATATGAATAAAAACAAGAGGCGTATATGAAGCTATTCTTTGTCCATATCCCCCCTTTAGCTGACGTAACCTTTTATTTTTGCATTGTATTTAGCTATTTCTGGCTGTATTAATTATTGTGGGAAACATTTTGGTCTCAACTTGGGAGTTGAGGTAAATATTGCATAAAGAACAAAAAAGAGCAAAAAGCAGCAGCATGTGTCTCTGAGCACCAGACAGGAAGAGAGACCACAAACATCACATGAGAACAGAGACGGTAGAGACCTACACTGGTTGTGGGAGAAGCAGAGTTCTACAGTTCTCACCATCTTATTGTTGAAACACTGAAAAGTTAAAAAGACCAAACAAGAGACTACCAGACCCACGGGATGAGATGTATAAGATGAATAGGACATAAAAACCGATGACAAATACCTCCAGTCATCTCTCTTTACCTTTTCTGTACTCTAACCCTAATTGTATTAGTTACTAACTGACTAGGCTTGAACTGAACTCAAAACAAAATAACTTCCAAATATCCACAAACTTACACTACACATCTTCCAGTTGTACTTGTGAGGACATTTCCCTCATATCTCCTTGTTTACTTTGTGTAGCTAGCTTAAAACGAGACAAAGACCAGAAAGTAGAAAGAAACGGATGAACACAGAGACCAGGGAAGCTTTCAGACCATCATCATTATAAAGTGATTTTACTTTATTTGAATTTAAATGTTTATTACATAAGCAGATAAGTTTAGGTGCACATACGTGCTACATACTGTACCTGGCTAGTATCAGAATCAGTATGTGCAGGTTACTGAGCTCAAACCTCCATTATTTTCAGAGGTCAACGTTAGCAGGCAGTTGAAGAGTGTGTTGCGTTGACGTCCGAGCTCAAAGAAACTCAAGGGGAAACTTTGACAGTAATATCTTTATTGCGTAAAAAGGTGGATAATCACTTGTTTTCCCTTCTCATATCTTGAACATTGTTTTTGACAGAAAAATATCAAAATGTCAGTAACTATATTCAAGTATAATTAATTTTCTGATGTATTTATTAGTATGACCGCCAGTTACTACAGGAGTATTGCTGCAGTAATATTTACCCTAAAACTATGGTGGTACACATTCACAAAGATATTAAAAATATATGAGAAAACACACTGACTCTGAATGTCATCAGCCAAACCTACTGGTTATTTTACCATTTACAGGAATGACTTCATTGGAAGCTTAACATTCCACATTGCCAACACAGATACCTCTCAATGGATTGGTTCAAGATTAACTGGAAAAAAAGGTTTCTTGCTTAATAAGGCAACAGCATAAAAAGATTGAAAGAATGATTATTGTTATTGCTGCATTGTATTGTGATACATAGAAATATAGTATAATTGAAGCAAAATAATCAAAAAAAGAATTGTGAGGGAGGAGGCAAATTAAATAAAGAATGAGTAACTGTGAAGGCCTAGTGAGAGACGGTAGCTTCATTCAGTAGGTCAGTGTGCACCCCAGAAGGGGTCAAAGGTCATTGGGTTAGAGTTCAGAGGTCTAACAGACCGGTGGCTCCAACCTCCTTTAACCTCATCCACCAGATGATGGCCCTCTCCTGCCTGGTCTCCAGGAACAAGACCCTCCTTCATCTCCAGTCAGGGGATTATAGCCTGCAACACACACAGGGCAGATAAGGCTATGTGGACATGTGTATGATGTCTTTGAAGAATGGAGCAGAACAGTTTGTTGGTGTGTGTGTTGGAATGCCTTTTATTTTACATAGACATAATGTGTTAGTATACATCTACATGTATATCAACAGGTCAGGTTCCTGGTGCTGCATCCTTTGATTGAACTGGGGATTATTTTTATTTTCTTAGTCAACTTAAATAGTTTGATGCAAGCTTCAGAATAATGTTTCAGGGATATCACAGCAATGAGGTACATGTGTCAATTTTAGGGTAAAATTAATGACCTTTTACATATTTAATGTTCAGGTAACATCCAAAACATTCAGGTTTTTATGTGTTTTTCCAAATTAATGAAAACTAAGGAGTTGACAGTCTATATTCATAATGTCATGGAAAAAGACAGCTAGCTGACTCAAAGTGTTTTTCCTGTCAAAATATGCTGGATTATATTTACAACATACCAGTGTTTCGTAGGGGCTTCCTGTCAGTCTTGGGCTTCAGCACTGTAGTTGAGGAGCTAGCCTCTTCTGTGGGCTGCAGCGTTACAGTGAGATTCATCAGATTATTATTAGTCACAAAGGACAACATTTTTAGATTATTACGGTAAGACTTTGCTTGACTATTACCTGAGCAAGCTTTGCGTTTCCTTTGTAAGTCTTTCCTTCTTTCATACTCTCCCACATCTCAATTTTCTGCTTCCTTTTCTGCTCTTCTAGCTGGACAGAGAAAAACAACATGTATGTTCAAATCTGATATTAGGCATAAGTGATTTTGTTGTTTTGCTGAGGGCCAACATTTATGTTACACAAATTCACCTGTTTCTGTTTTTCTCTGAATTGTTCTGCTTTGGCATCAAGCTCCTCTTGCATCCTCCTCCTCGATGCTTCCAGGGCCTCTTGTCTTCTTGCAACTGACAATGGATCTTAGCAAGGAAGTGCATTTGATGTCAATATCAAGTTCATAACACTGGACATTCAACCTAGACAGTTAATCAGTGTTTTAGGCCAGGAAAACTACAACCGTTAAGCGCAAACAGATTTATTCTCCAAGAAAACAAGAGTTGACACCGGCCCAAAGATCACGCTGTTCTGCTTTCAATACGTGAAAGTTTGTGACATCACATCAAGGGTTAAATCATGTTTGGCCTCCGTTATGACACATGTCCAGTGAAGTGAGACTCAGCTACTGATAGAATGGACTGGTTTCATCCTCAACGTTTTCTATCTCAAATCAGGGGTGAAATTGGGGTGAATGTGTTAATTTAGCCTTTAGATTTTAAACTTTTTTTTATATTGCTATATAATGGCCGCCAGACGGCATTCCCATGTTGGTCATATACTTAATGTATATTAAGGGCCCTTACCTTGTACTGGCTCAGAGGATGAGCTCTTGCCTCCCCGGCTGGCTCTGGTCTTCATCAGATACTGGATCAGCAGGAACACACCTACAGTCAGGACCAGCAGACACCATCCATACTGACCCAGTAAGTCTCCCACTGTTGAGACAGGAACCAAGTTACTATCCTCAACTTCACTGTTCAGACAGGAACCAACACTTTACTATCCTCAACTTTACAAACCAGGGTTTTTATAGGATCTAAAGAGAGTTAGACAGGATGGTGAACGTCACTTTACAGTAGATATCACTAGAGACGATGCTTAGTGGTGCAGCTAGTCTTTACTGAAATGTATTGTTAAACCAAATATAAAGCAACAACCAGAAGATAAAACACCTTCGTCACAATGTTACCTGCTTGATGCATGAAACGCAAATCCTGGTTTTCAAGCGGCCGTTTGTTCATTTCAGGGACGTCGTCGTCGTTGACATCAACAATCTCTACATCCTCCATGGCTGAGAAACGTGTTAAACTCGGTCGGACACAGTCGTATATTTTACCAACGTTTGTCGATTTTAATTTACTCGAAGTAGCTACTTGCGCTGCTGTCAACCATCTTTGCTAACATTAGCAACACGTTACGTCAAATCGATATGATGACGTGGCGGCGTCGAGATGCGGAACAACCGCGACAGCTGTGTGTGTTTCCGCCTGTGCGAGATGATTTCCCTACGATCCGCCCAACTTTTGGTTCCGCCTTTACTGAACGGCGTGAGACATCTTTGACATTTAATCTCTCAACATCTTTGGTGCAGTGCTGTACGTGCACCAAGGCGCCAGCAGAGGGCGACACAGTCCACTGTTATTCCCTGTCGGACGAGCGCCTTCTCAAAATTCTCCCTCTGGGAAAGAACTATGCATTTCTTGCCTTATTTAATCAATTACAGTTTTTTCTAAACTTTTAACACAGCAACACACCTACATCACACAATTAGCCAAATTGTTAATTTTCTGCTCAAAGCCAGATTTTGTTCAGCCAACTCTACATTTTGAAAATGCAAAACAACTTTTTCTATATAACGTACCAAAACGTGTCAAACCTGACTCAATATCAAATCATGTTTTCTTCCTCCATAAACGAGTGGTGTCAAACCTAAAAAAAAATACACTCCCTACTCTCTGAAACATAAATTAAGGATTAATCACCCATTTATTACAGATTATCAGATAGGCTATTTATACATTCTAAATTGTGGTTCAAAATTTGGTATAGACATGTGTCATGAGTAGATACTTGGGCTGGGTCAAAATTGACCTGTACCATACTTGAAAGTAGAGAATATGAACATAATGTAAGGGTTAAATCAGCTATTTCTCAATGTTTCAATGATCTGTTCATTCAAAAATGCGTATCAGCTGTTTCAATATAGCTTTTGAGCTGCTGTTGTTGCAGAAGTAGAGGCTTTATAATATATTTAAGGTTTTGAACAATAGGTTTTCATTTCTGGCAAGTTATGTGCAAGCATTTGTAAATGAAATAAAGATCCATAATTGTGGTATTGGGTAAGCCTGTATTTAAAGAAAATGTAAGCATTTTAACATGTTTATTGACTGCATATTGTGTGAAAACATGAATTGTGTTAATGGTATGAGCCACAACAGACAGATGTGCCAATTATGTTTAGAGTTTTGAAGATGTGACTACAGATTGGACAAAAGGATGTTGGTGATTATAAAAAAAAAAAAGTATTTTTTCGAGCTGGTCGAATAATATATTAAATTCTGTCATCTGATCGGACTTCACTGGCATCTTAAATTGATATCCTGCAACTGAAAATCATTAACAAACGAACGGGAAAATAAGTATGCAATTAATTTATTAATGGGATGATAATCAAAATCAAATGCTGAACATCAGAGAGCATCAAATTTAAAATATATCTACAAAACATTTCCTCAAAAAAAAAACAAAAGACAGTGTATACATGTATTTCTGTATCACAGTCTGGTAACCATCTTAGTCCATACAGGTGGATTTGATCCAGAATAATACATTGGTCAAACAAAATGCTCCAACACGGAATTAAAAAAAAAGATTTAATGCATCCCACTTCACAAAATAAACATTGTTACATGTATATTCAACACAAATATAAACCTACAAAAAAAAAAAAAAAAAAAAGGTAGATGTCATCAGGGTTTTCAGGAGCCATTCACTGGTGGATGCTGATCCATATCCTCATCATCCTCATCCTCATCTTCCTCATCTTCACCTTGCTTGTCCTTTTCCACCTCTCCTGCACCTTCCTCCATCTGCACAACATCACTCTGTTCCTCTTCTTCCTCATCTTCTTCCTCCTCCTCCTCTTCCTCCTCCTCCTCCTCCCCAGGTGGGCCTAGTGAAAGACAAGGCAAAGCACCAAGCAAGCGCAGACCTTTAGAGTGATTCTGTGTTAAATAACAGACAAGGTATGTTCTCTATCCTGTAGGATTTGTATTGAGTGGGAACGACACAGGCTGTCATTGAGGATCCTGCAGCATTTTAAGCAAAGCCAGATTTTTATGCACACAGACAATTATTTAATGCATCCCGTGATTAGATAAAACAAATGAATGTGTTTAAATTAATAAATGTAATTTAAATACACATGAGATACTACGTTGTGCCACCATCACACATGCACATTTCTAGTTTGACTCAAGGGATCATGGGTATCATGGGTTACCATGACAACCACAGCTGGCACGTCCAAAACCAAACAAAATGAAAAGTTAATAAAGTTAACACATTTTACAAGCCAGCACATAGTTTTTATGGTTCAAGGTGCTATATTTTGGATTGAGGAAGTGAAACCTGTACAGTTTTAAAAAAAGTCTTTGGTAGCTGTGATACACTATTGCAGAGGGTGACAAGACGGTGATGAAACCACTCAGGAATTCCCTCTGAATTTACCACAATCATACCATTTCTTTTGATCTAAGATCAGACACACAGTCTCACCAGGCCGGTGGACACAATGCTTACCGTGTCGGACATCCCGTCCAGGGATCTGACCGGCCTGCAGCATCCCTTTCAACCTCTCCACCTCTGCCAACGATGATGCATTAGCTATAGCATTCTGAAATACAAACAATAAAAATACACATCGGTCCACACATGAGCCAAAACCACTATTAACATCTTATTTAGGGCCTGTAAGGTGCTGCAAGGGCAGCTGGTGACGTAGTGCAGATAATACAGTATGTGGACAAACGTCAAAGATGCAGAACAGCACAAACCAGACAACTTTGAAAAAAAACAAAAAACATTTCATGCATGTTTGTTTTTAGACGGGTGTTAAGCACCATAATGGTTGATTTACCAGAACAACTGACCAGGTGTGTGGCTGCTGAAAACCACTAAACACGTTTCCCACAATTCTTTCTAGATAATAACTACATGATAAATAGTATTATTAAAAAGGAGTTGTCACATTATATAATCATGTAAACAGCTTAATCACACCGTCGTAATCGCAGTATTTGTCATAATCACATTATTGTCTGCAGGTAAATTGTCTTTATATATACTTTTACAGTTACAGTTTAATTCCCACAACCTCAGTGACAAGACTCGCACATCAAACCTGCAGGTGTGTCAGAATGATATAGTACGTTATCAAAACAAAAAACTGTTGCACTGCAAGAGCAATGTGTGGGATTTCTTTCATTTTGATAAATCCCACAACCTCAGAAAAAGACTGAGTATCAAGAGAGAAAATGTCCATGACTACACCAGCGGCCCAACATTTTAAGTTAAAAGAGCTTCTAGTGTACCTTAATGGCTTCCACATCTGCTTGAGACGGACCCGTCCTCTTCTTCTCAGCCTGAACAGCGACACCAGGGGTGAACCTAAAACAAATGCACTTCAGTTAAGATAACATGAATAAAACCGGTGCTTCTTGACCTCTCAACCAGTGTAGTATCTTTTCTTGAGTCAAATATACCGATACAACAGGCAATGCCCAAAGACAGCAGTCCTAAGCAACACTGTTGTGAAAGGTTGTGGCCCATCTTGTCTTTATACACTTAAAAATGTCAGCCTATACTGCACCCGCGTAGCAGACTTTTGTTGAAATAAAATCCACTTTTGAAGGGAAATACCAGTTTCCCGGGAAAACAAAGTGTTCAGATTGTGTTCAGTGTTCCATTAATTCCATTCCCACACCAGTCAGGATCCAGTGATTCTAAGGAGCTGCTGTCCAACAGGGACTTTCATCTTACGTTTTGGTTCGTTTGGAAATATCCTTTGCAAGCTGAGCGCCCCGTTTGCCCTTGAACATTTTCTCAGCCTCCTGGCGTTCCTATGGTGATATAGCAAGAGTTAAAGTGAAAGCTTTTATCAATTATACAGGGAACCTTCATCCAAGGGCGAGGACAGGCACACAGAAACACAGAAACCTACTCCATTTCTCTTTCATACACATATACTCACATTTGTCAAAAAACCTGTTTATTTTCTGAGCAACAGGTTTCACTTACTTTAAGCTTCACCTTCTGGAAGTCAAGAACACGGATCTGAGGGATTTTGTTGATGACATACAGCCTGTAATGTTTCTTGTTCGTAACAGGGTTCCTTAACAGACTGGAAATGAATAAAGTCATCACTATGGTGTGCAGTCACAAATGGACTGTGCTCAAGAGCATCCAATTGCATAGAAAATCATTATATAGGGATTATGATAAAACACACCTGAGAAGTGTCAATGTCTTCACAGTGGCCAGTGGGTCCAAATCACCCTTAGGATGAAAGAAGAAAAAGTACCATCATACAAGGATGCCTTTCTGCAAACAGTGCACATCAACCAAATAAACAAAAATATTCTCTGTTTGTGAACTTGAGCAAAAAATTAAGAAGCATTTGAGAATTAGCTGCCTCTGATGTGGCGGCTGTAGAAATGACTTACCAGTTCTTGAATGTTGTTGCTTGTGAGAATCAATTCTGTCAGACTTGGCAGAGAGTGTTCAAGGTTTTCACCAATGCGACTGAATGTGAACAGAACATCAGAGATGAATCATTAACTATGAATACACCACACCTCTATTAGACATTACAATCCTGACTGTAGTGATGAAAAAACAGTATGATCTACTGGAATAGAAAATAAATCAAGGAATACACATGCACGTTAAAATAGACTGCAGCTAAGGTTGACTTCTCACCATATCCTGTTGTTGTTCATGAGCAGCGTTTTGAGCCTCTTCAGCAGAGGGAAACCATCCAGTTTTCGGATTTCATTATCAGAGAAGTCAACAGTGTCAAACTGGTCAAGAGTAGCTCCAAGATTTTCCAGCACTGGGATTTTGTAACCTATAAAATATAAGACATTATTGACTTTATCTCGCCTTGGGAAATCATTCAGTTTTCTAGTGGCCTTGGTTAGCAGGTTAAGCTAAACATGCTAGTAAATGTAAACCAGACAGATTGGCGGGTTGAATTGAATGAATTACCTCTTAAATCCAGTTCTCTGTCTCTCACTGGGTTCGTGTATTGAGCCGCCTGCTCGATCAGCTCAGCCGATAATTTCACCATGTCGAGAAAGTAAATCAAAAACAAATTGATGCAAGTTTCTTGGTCATAAAGCAAAACGTCTTGGAGCTTTTCAACACGCTGCCGCCCGGAAGAAAGACGTGCAGTCTGGCTGCAGAAGAAGAAACGTGTTATTTTGTTACAGCGCCTCTAGTGTTAGGAGGAAGCGTGGCACGAAGTCGACATGTCAAAATCTTGCATAATGTCCAGGCTGTATATTTAGTACCTTCTTCTCAGATTAAAATATTTTTTTACGAGAAATGTTCTGCTGAATTCTCGAAAACACATAACAGATCAATGTTATTATTTTGAATTGATATGAGATATGCATAATTGCATCAATAATTCACCTGAATCGAAATCTGACGTGATTTTCTGGGCGGAGGGCGGTGTTGTCTAGTTTGATTGACACACCATGATATGATAAGAAGCCCTCTACTTTTTATGCGTAATATTCTCCCTGCTGCTACAACAATAACGTTTTATCCAACTCTATCCTAAGATATTTTTAATTGGGCTCCATGGATCTTGGAATATTGGATATGACCACGTTGCTTTTCTATAAACTGTCTGTGATTTTCTCTCAAGCATTTTCTCTCTCTTACTCTTAGTAAGTTTAGAGTTTGCCCCTATTATTATCATTCTAAACCTCTGGTCTGTGCCTTTAGCAAGTGCTGTTGAGTTATTTATTCTCCAGTGAGCGATTATCCAGCCTGTAGGAGAGAGCTCCACAGCAGAGATAACACTCTCTGTACCCACAGATGCAGAGCACAGGCTACAGTGATCTAATGCCTGCTCACTGCCTCAACAACGCAAATGCTCTTTAGTATTCTGCCTAGATTCCAAGATGCTTCCCATGGTCTCTCTATCTTCAAACGCGCATCTGCTTTGAGGGTTCACCTAGGGAGCCGGAACCTGAACTGTTTCCAAACATAAGAGAGACTTCACAAGGACTTATAGCAGAGTCAGAGTGCTAACGCGATCATCTCTGACTCAAACACTTCAAAGATGGACACTGAAAGGTACGTGACGTCATGCTAAATCATAGTCAAGAACGCATTTATTTGGAATGGCGGAATGGAAGTTTCCCGCATGGTAGCTACAGTCGGAGTACATTGCAACACTAATATATCTGTCCTAATTGTTTTGCCTTAGTCATTGACTACAAACTAAAACACGATCCAGTGCGATAAAGCAGCATCCTGAGTCACCATGGAGCAATTTACACATTTCCAAAACCCATCACAAAGTCATCACAAATCACCACACAGATATAGACCAGGCTTTGGGTATTTGAATCAATACAAAACTGAATACTGTTTGTGCAGAATAAAACACAGCACTGAGGTGCACAGACGTACAAATTATTAAGTTGAGTCTCTTCTCTGCCTTATCCAGAGCAGTTGACCCTTATGGGAAAGTCTCATCCTATGAATAGAAAAAAAGAAAAACAAATACAGGAAAGTCAGTTCTGTTACAATCAGAGTATCTTGACCGCTACCAGGAAAAGCCATCACCCATCAGTCAACACACGGCCAAGGAAAACAGGATAGTACAGTAACTTATAAAACATCCCAAGTTCTGACCAGGAACTGGACCATGAATGGCCCTAAAATGTTCAAACATACGCAATTAAAGGATTTGGAAAGAGCACATCACAGTTCAACTGGTCATTTCAAGATTTTAACCCTTGGGTCATTCACCTCATAACAGTCTGCATTTAACATTTCCCACAAGTACAGAAATTCCTTTCCTTCCCCCCCCCTATATCTTCCTTTGCTCTATGACCTGAAAACCAATGTTTGTGATGGTTGCTGGCTGTTCCAACAGTGGGTACACCAAATAAACTGCTTAAAACGCTTGGCCTACGCCTGCAAACTAACAGCAGTTGATGATGTAACGAGTAAATTTGTCCCCCGGTACAATTTTGATGCGATAGCTCGAAAAGCCCCGGGTTTGTTCTAGGTCCATATGTGCAAATCATGAAGAAGATGGCTTGTCTTTTTGACGTTGGTAAATTAGTTATTAGTTATTAGAGAGACAGTCCTATGGCATTATGTAAGGGTGAGAGAACATGAGAGATGTCATCAAGTAGTTCCATATAGACTCCTCTCGTTTTCCCATTCTAACCTTAACAGATGGCATTGTTTTACCTTATGCACCTCACCTCACCTCAAAACTTGAATGGAAGTCTATGGAGAATTACACAGGATGTAACCGGTCCAGTATCTCTGGCTGCAGTACCTCGCGTCTCCACTGGTGTTGGTGGCTTCAAGCTCAGAGGTAAATCCTGAACCTCGAGTGACCTCTGGAGGAAACATACTCACTTCACCAGTCAAACAACCGTGGTCTCTACGCAGTGTTGCTCACTACTAGTTACATGTGTAGTAGATGCAGTTATATTCTTGAGGAGGACATCTCCTCTGCAACCTGGTCGCACATCAGAGGCTCTGCAGAAGCAACAGCCTTAAGGACACCAGTCGCAGCCAGTCGCGGACTTAGTGAGTCAGAATTAAAGCAAACTCTTTTTTTCATACCTGACACTTTTCTTTAGTTCACAGTCAGTTCTTTCTCAAAGAATCAGTAAAGATGACCTCAGTTGTCCTTAATACGGGTCATGAACAGCATGTAAAAGAGCTGGTGCGTCATTTATAAAGTTTGCGTTACGTACAAAAAGGGGCTTGAAAGATGCGTACGTCACTTTACACGCAAAAGTTGGGATTTATTAAAAAGAAATTGCTCCACAGAAACCTGAGCCGTGCGTTCACACATTTTGGACACAGAAACAGCGACTCCGTCAACATAGCAGTTAAATCAGGTGTGAACTTTTTGACGGCCACTTCAAATAAATTCTTTATGCTCCATCTCAAACTACACATTTTTAATAGGATAAAATCTCAGAGGAAAATCCAGGCCTTAATTATGTATTTGTTGTTTTAATCTAAACGCTGTCTAGTTTGCCCAAAAAGGATCTCCAACGTTTATTATAGGCTCATACGTTGCGTGTCCCAATTGCCATGAATTCAAGGTGTTAACAGTAACATTAAACATCAAATACACACAACACAGGCAAGATAGCATAAACAATGTACATATTTATGTCAGGTCCTTTAAACATACCAAAACAAACGGAAAAACATTAAATGCATATCCTAAAATGTACAACAACTTTTGAAATGGTACAGTGTGGTGTTTTTCTGTTTTTTTTTTCTTTTTTTAAACAAATTTCTCTATAAAAATGAGTTTACTTATTGACATTCTTTTTGCTTTTGGAAAAAAAACTCCATCTCATTTTCAACGACTTCCTCATAATCAGCTACAATTTTTTTTCCTTTACAACATTTGAATGAAAACAGTGGTTCGGATAGTGACTTTACAATAACGCAGTCTTTGAATATAAAGACTGCATCATTACATGTACATGAGTCCTACTTTATAAAAAATGGCCACTTTTAAAATATATTTTATGAAAATCACATCTACCTTCTGCAACTTGCAGAAAGAAGAGTTTCATACTAAAATGATATATATATCATATCATATATCATCAACGATATCCACCGTTTGAAATAGCGACTACTCTTACAACATGATTGTTGGCACAAAATTAAAGCTAATTTTGGTAGTTGGTCCATTGTTGACAAAATAATTCCACTTTCACAGATTAGATTATCCACGTTTTAGAAATATTTAAGGATTAACATCAGGTAATGTTTTTATTTTGTTTCCCAAAATGGATATATAGCATTTTGAAAAAGAGCTCGGCACAGACTTGATGTAATTAAGAATTGTACACGGGGAGACGGGGAGGCCTGGAGCTCCTCTCTGGATCCTCTCCTTCATCCCGTCATCAGACAGGTTCTGCAGCAGAACTGACGGAACAGCTTCTTCTCACAGAGCCGGTTGGACTTCACCATGTCACAGAACACCTCATCCGCTGAGAGAAAGAGCAGCAGAAGAACCAAATAAAATTTGGGATTATTATTTGATCATCCTCCCTGTTTTTTCTTCATTGCTTATTTGACATGCCCTCATCTTTCCCAACGCCCTCACCCCAATTACACCCTAATCCTAATCCCAGCAGTTATGCCCTCTCTGTGGAATATCAGAATGCTATTGTCCCTCTGCTTGTGTGCTTGTTCAAATGTGTCCCCAAGTGCACAACAAACAGCATTTAATCTAATCTAGCCACCTATTTGAGTCTGCTCCCCCAATCTGGGAGAAGCATGGGCTGGTCTTGGGACCGTGACACCAAGTATAAGAGGAAGGCCAGCTAGATGGAGCATGGGACATCAAACCCAGTTGAATATCACCATGGCAGTGCTGTCAGCCCAAACAGGACACTGTTTACTGAAAGTAACATTGTTGTTGCTCTGCCAATCCTCTCTTGCCCTCCTCACCTCCTCTCCCTCCATCCTGGGTTTGCTCTTGGCAGCTGCATTAACAGCCCCTGGCTCTTTTAGACTCGAATCACATTCTCTCCCTGCAGCAAACAATTGGAAAACAGTACAAGAGATCCAGACGGGGAACCTTGTGGGGACCAAAGCTGAATGATGGTGAGCCAAAAATGTATTAGATGATAATCTGAATGTGAAGCATTTCCTAAAGGAAGAAAAAGTATGGATGAATCCTGAAAGAAGGGAGGGTGGCGTAAATATAAAACCAACTAAACAAATCAAACATTTTACTGTGTTCACATCCAACACAGTTTCTCTGCAGACACCTATGTGAGACTTCTAACTGAACAGCTTTGAACCTCCCAGTGGCTTAGCTGGGGGGTTGGAGCTGGACTCTATCAGTCATTCTCTGCTAAAATAGCACACACGTCAAGGAATATTTCTCCTGGCAGGTATGTCTCTAGTTAAGCCAAAATCGTCTTGTCCTGCCAAGACGGTGACCTAGAGCAGCTGAATAAAGACATTGCTAGATGCCGAGGCTAGACATAAAGCTGTTCAACATGCTAGAGTCTCTAATCTCTAAACTGCAGTAAATAAGAACATATTATATGAAATACTATTTCATAATGGTCCTGTAATAAGACTAAAAATAAAATCCTATACATATGATAAGTGATTCAATTAAGTTATTTTTATGAATTCAATTGGTTGCTTAGCTACCTAACAATGTGTGACAGTTAGTACTTAATTACCTAAATTGAATTTCAACTCATTATGAAGGCTGATTGAATGTTCTACGCATTTCCAGATTAAGGCCTGCACATTTAAATCAATGTAATAATGACCCATTTCACAAAGAAGGACTTGAGAGTGGGACATGGCCCAGTCTGTGTAGTTGCTTCACTTCTGGGCCATTTTTACACACTGTAAACGACTAGTTATAATGACCCAGTAGGTGGGCTGGCTGAAAGCTCTTCAACAACCTAGCTATCAAGATGGAGGAGGATAGTCAGAAAAAGGCCTATTACAGCCTTTCACATGCAGCGCCTTGTGCTCTGACAACGAGGCGACTCACAGACAGGACATTGTTGAAGCTGACACAATCACTTCTATATCCACAGCTTCCATTAGTAAACTCCAGACGTTGGTGAAACTGCACGGCTCTGTTTGCACTTTTGTGCTGGATTCAATTATCAAAACTCACCATTGTTACAGGTGTCGTTCACAATGCAAGTCCTGCTGACCAGATTGTAGCCTTCCTTGCATTTGGTGCAGGTTGTTCCAGGGCCGTCGCAGTTCAGACAGTTCTCCTCACACCTGCGTACACAGGGAGGGAGGGAAAGTCAAATTCCAGGCAGGGCAGAATAGAGCTTTAATCGTTCTTGTCAAAACATCTCTCCGTCTTCCTCTCCTGCCAGGAAGAGATAGCGGTTAGCGCTGAACACTGTAGATATTGTCTGAAACATTGTAGAAAGCGATGCGGGGGAGGAATACTATCTCTTAGCCAACGCTGGCAGGGGGAGGACACATGTGAATCTACACGCCGACAGCCATCTGCATGAGGAGCAGAACAGAGAACAGAGAGACCAGCAGTAGAGGATGTCTGGATGAGGAGGGTGAGAGGAAGAGAGGAAGATGCAACGTGTGTTTATATCAAAAGGAACACCGACGTCAGATGAAAACTAAACTTGACAACATTCTAAAGTGTTGATTTTCCTTTTGGATCTCATCATCTCCCTCAAATTGGGGTCAGACCTGCTATTGTTCCTGTATTCATATTTTCTTTTGCCAGGAGGAGGGAGGGAGGGAGGCGAATCCATTCCCTCTGCCGTCGCAAACCTCTTCAAGAAGTCCTACTTGCTCCCGACGTCCCTCCGTAAAGCACCTGGCTGAGTTAAATTAAAAAAAGCGTGTGTCAAAAACTGTCCTCCTCCCACTGTTGTGTCGACGTGCTCCGTCAGTACAGAGAGGTGAGAACACACTGACGCAGCCAACTAGTCTCACTGGTGCTGCAGGTGAGAGATTTACATCCTCGTTCGCTGCTGTGGATCCTCTTGAGGCTGCGCTCCAGCAGTGATTTATAGGCAATTATGTAAATGAAAGAAGGTGGGCGTGAATAAACAGGAATATGTCTGGGCTGGCATGGGCTGATACAAGTACTAGCTCATATATTGCCTCCATTAGTCACAGCAGAGGATTTCACAGCCAGACAGACACACAGAGAGAGGGAGGGATCTACAGAGAGGCCCGGGTGTGACAGGCGGGGACTGTGCTGGTCTGGTGGACTGTGCTGGTCTGGTGCTGGTGTGGACACCAGATGTGAGCAATAGCTTGAAAAACAGAAAAGTGAAGGGATGGCTCTTATTAAGGAGCTTAGGCTAGGAATATTGCTGAGGGACTTTAAAATAACTTAAAAAGGTTGTACACA
>OMKK01083453.1:0-10320 GCA_900302305.1 Polymixia japonica | reverse complement strand
GAGAGAGAGAGAGAGAGGAGAGGGAGAAAGAGAGAGAGAGAGAGAGAGAGAGAGAAAGCAAGAAAGAGGGGGAGCTCACTCCAAGACCTGGGAATATCCTCTTTCTTATAGCTCTGAAGTGACAGGAAGGCCAGGGCCAGTACAAAGTGACAGAGAATATCTGAAGAATGGATGCTAGGTCGTGGGAAGTCTCTGTCATCAGACCAGACACTGTATAACTTGCACGACATCATGAGAGGACTTGGCCGTTACACAGTGCAGATGTAGAAAGAGTCTTTGAAGGATAGCAGAGAAATGTCCTCACACTGGGGGATGGTTGTCGAATGACTGGGACTATCAGCACCTCTTGGGCAGAAAACTTTTTTATGTGAGTTCAAAGGACAATACCACAATTTTTGACATGTAGGTTCTTTATTGTTCTTGCCTTGGCAGGAGTTAATGCTTCAGACCGTTGTAAGGCATGTTTCCCATTATTCAGGTATTTTGTATTATACATTTTGTGTTAGCCACTCACCACAGACCTCCAGTTGATCTGAGAATATCACATAAGTCTACATTTGCAAGTAGTAATGACTTTGTAATGGTAAAAAACAGAAATTCAAAATAATAATAATAATAATACAAAACATGTTGACACTGACATAAATAATTCTATAATAGTGGTCAAAGATTATGAGTAAGAGAAACAGAAACAGAGGCTGGTAAGACATAAAGTGACAGAGGAATGGCTGAAAAAGTGGCTCAACAGTTTCTTCCCATACATAAACCATCCAATTATATGACACTAATAAGACTAATCAGTTCCCTGTGCTTTAACACACAGCCGCAGAGTTCGAGGAGCCTGAGTACGGTCTTGCTCGATTTGTCTAGCCCTTCTTGTCGGATTGTTATTGGATTTGAAATTCAATTAAAGGCAGACCATTTGCTCCTGAATAATTATCACATGCATTCCCCGTGTGACACCCCCGGCACCTTCTCTGGAGCCGTTGCTGTGATTGACAGGTACCCCTGCAGAATATGAACTAGAAGCATCACGCGCAACATAGACGGAGAAGACAGTGCACCAAAAGATCGGTTTCCAGTGTAATCTGACATTCGGTGGTGGGAAGGGGGTTTAAATCCACGATTCATATTATTTATCTGTATGCAGAAAGATAAATGCAAGTTCACAGAGTAACTTTATATTCAACCATTAGGTTTCCACCACAGTGGTCGTACTGCTGTTGTTTTGGGCTGTGGGTTCTCGCAGCGGTGTGGCCTTTTCTTTACTTTGTCTTACATCAGTTTAACACATGTGGACTAGAACAATTGTGGCACCAGGTCAACCTTGGCCTGGTTTTGCGGCCACACAGACTGTATATGATACCGCATGATATGATGTCAAAACACGCAGCCATAAAATGGCTCCACCACCAATTAGGTCTCTGGCCACCAAGTCGGTCAGTAGTTTGACATAAATACAGCGCTCCATAAAAAAAGCCTTGTGAAACGTATAAAACTGAAAAGCGGACAAGTTGTAACTGTCTGGAACCAACTTCACGGACAAATTTAAACTTAATTATACGTTCAATTTGAGTCAAGCTTTAATTTACCAGGAATCTTTTGCCTGTGAATGTGTTCACACTATTTGTTCACGCAAAGACACACAGGCAACATAATGAGGTGCGTGCCATGTGTGTGTGTGTGTGTGTGTGTGTGTGTGTGTGTGTGTGTGTACATGTGTTTGTCGTCTGGGACCTTTCTCTCGCTCTGTCTCTTTGGATTGCATGCCTGGCACTCCAAATATCTGTCTGCTTTGGCTGTGGCATGACTGTTGTTTCTCTAAAGGCGCACGCTCTGCAGATAAGGACAGGAGTGGAATGGAGATAACATGGAGGCCCAGACCTAACCCTCTAATCCTAGGAGGGCCGACACTGTGATAGGCTCATTCCAAACCTGATTTAGTGACTCTGACATGACTTAATTACCCCTTAAGCACAGATAATCACAATCTGTATCAATGACCAATTAGTGTAGACATGAACTGGAGGCTCCCCTGGGGATGCCAGGCCAGAAGCACGCAGTGGAAAGCAAGGGAAGACTAACGCTCATCCTGTAGCTCTAAAAGACCCTATGAGACAGTATGCTGTACGCTACCAGCTAGCAGCTGCGTTCGCCATGATCTTGATGTACTTTTTTTTCAATCAGAGATTATATTACGATAACTGTAACATATCATACCTTTGTCAAGACAGCATTAATTCTGAAACAGCGACCAGCCAGGAACATTCAAAGTGAAACTCATTTTGAAAATGGTCTTTTCAAGTTGAGACTGATTTTGATCTTGAACAAAACATGACTCAGATCTGATGCTGGTCGGATAACCATTTAGAGGTATGCTCTGTTGCATAGGTGACATTTGGAATTACTAAATAACATGAAATGTCAATACATTTATTTACATCTGGCAAACTTTGGCACTCTCTAACTACAGTTTTATTTAAACCATTTGTTGTAACCTTATGAGTTTGATTTCTGATAGAAAATAATAGACTCCAAATCTAGATGCTATGGCAAACTAATGCAGAAGAGCCAATCTTTTTGCAGTAGTGCATGTCTGAGCGATCCTGTCTTACACATTAGGAATACAGTATATTTATTACTGCAACAATAATGTTATTGATTGATATTTGCCACAATAGTTTAAATCCAACAAGAGCAGTATACTGCAGATGTCAGACCCTTCTATCTCTATTCCTGTGCTGTTATGGTTCTGAATTACATTGATCTGAATTACATGGGTATGTATGGGTATATTTTGTCCTATTTCGTACCTTGTTTCTACTTCAGACCTGAATCAAAGTTAATCTCCTGACCATTCTTCTAGTGACATTTGAGTAAGTACAGGGGTTGTTGCTACATTCTCATTATTACTGAGTCCCTGCAGCCTTGTCTGCAACCCCTTCAGGCTCTAAGACCCCTGGGCCTCCAGGAGGAACAGACATAACCTAATAAGTCTGTTTACTGCAGTGGTCAGAGGTCAGGCATTTTAACAGACAGATACACAGACAGAATAGGCTCCTACTCTCGAAACTGGAGATAGCCCTGGATTTGTGGAGGTAAATACATCTGGGATACCATGAAGGTCAGTGGTGGGTTAGATCTTGACATTTTCCATTTTCTAGCAAAATAGCGTAATCACTGTGTCGCCCTGGATGTTGCAGGTTCATAATCTCATATCTTGGGATTGTACTGGATTTACCAAATTTACAGGGTGCTCTCATTTTAATGACTTCTAGGAAATTGTTCCATGGATGTTGAGATCGTGGCATCGGTATGGAACAAAATTCTTATGCAACATGCATAGGTGGTCTGAAAGCAGACAAAGGACTCACATGCAACATGCAGGATAGAGAGTTTGTGTAAGATTAAATTAATTTATCAATATAAAATCTAACTCAATAGTATAAAGATACAGCATAGTATAAAGATAATGATAAAGATGATTTACTCATATTGATTACTTTCTGAGATTATTTTATTTTATTGACCTTTATTTATACAGGTTAAAAACCTCATTGAGACCCAGGGTCTCATTTGCATATGCCATCAACATAGATCAATGTTCCTATATGCATGAGACAAATGCTGTGAAAGTCTATACATTGTAATAAATAAAAGACAACGTATAAAGATTATTGATTATTGATACAATGATGAGCTCATTGATGAACAAAAAAAGGGGAAAATTGATGATGATGATGATGATGATGATGATGATAATGATGATGATGATGGTGGGAATGAATGGAGGGGGTCCCAATACAATCTGGATTAAGATTATTCCTATTTTCCTGTGTAACAATTTGATCATTGCCACCTCTTCTCTCATGAACCAACACTTTTTCTGCAGTGTTAGTGAAGCTCAAAGTGCCACAGTAGAGACTCTGAGCTCACCTCTGCTTAATTTTGCTAAATACTGTAAGTTTGAACATGTATATAATTGAGGCAACACCCAGCTATTTCTGTTAAACTCACATTTCTTGTGGAATGGCCCAGGGCTGGATTTGATCCCCACAGCCTTTTAAAACAGCATAATTGAGTAGTTAAATGGCTCTACCATGATAATCCATTGTCTTTATTGTTCTAATCTAATTGCTGTAATTTTATCTTCCATGGGAAAACACCGTATCAGGGTTCCGTGAAGCATTCTGCTTTCACTTGCATTTAGCAAGCCACTGCATCTATGCAACAAAATCTAATTTTATAAAGTTACTTTGTATCACAAACACTGACGCGGGGAGTGCCGCGTCTTATGAGCACTCTTTAGTTTGGCGTTATGACCCGAGGGACCGAAGTGCAGCGGTTGCAAATGGAGTTGCAAGAGTAGTTTTCTCCTGAGGTTTGACAGTTCCTCCCTTCATCTCCTCTGCCCTAGCCATATGTCTGAAAATAAAGTGGAGGCCTGTTAAAACCAAGGGCCTTATGTAAACATACTCCAAGGAGGGCAAAACAATCACACATCAGCACGACGGAGACTCAGAGTTCAAGAGAGACATGTTATTCATTTTTGAAAGTATACTCTAGGGTTTTCAGTACAACTCAGTTAGGCAGGCTTTCTATCAGGAAAGCCTGACATCGTTGACATTCTGATCAGTGTGAACGGCCATGATTATCCTCCTGATTCCCCCAGAGAGAGGCTGTCATTCCACCCAACGAGGCAGACCTACTCATGATGTTGGGGCATAGAATATACAGAGCCATATCTTCATGCACTTATACAATAAATGACTACATTGTTTAATTTATTACGTTTTTGCTTTTTTTTTTTTGTTTCAAATTACAACTTAAAATACAACCCTGTTACAGTGCAATTGCCTTCCCATTACTAAGTATACCGATATAATTTTAGTAATCAAAATATTATCATAAAAAGCTCATTATAAACAGATCAGTTTTATGTTGCTTTCCTGGTATTATTTTTCTTTGTAAGGACTTTATTGTTAAATAAAGACATTCTTTGTATTCAGGTAAACATGAGGTTTCTGCTGTATTTGACCTCTGACCCTATGCTGCTGGATGTGCCTCTGATGACACGGCAGCAGCTGTGGCTGTTAGTCTTTCTGCTCACAGAGACTGTGTGAATGGAGCATCTTCTTTGAACCATGAGGAGTAAGCATGGCCAGTATGCGAACGACTCTGTAATTAGAGAACCTGGGCACACAGGGGGGAGAAGTCAGGAGAGCTGTAAACACTTCCGAAGAATATCCCTCTCCTTTAGACTCATGCCAAGGCGTTAAATATGCTACAGTAAACAAGATTGACCCTCATATAGAATCGGTTCTTTAAATGCATCCAAAAAAAACAAAAACAGAAAAGAATACAGTAGGCTATGCATAGAAACGATTTCTATCTTTTTTGTTATTTTAATTCAGAAACAACTACACATTTCATACAGTAGACAAAATCCATGTTGACACGAGGAGTTCCATCGACGGTGAGGAAAAAGAGTATTTGTTTGGATTTTGTGCAGGTGCAGATTTGTTTGTGTGTGGGTGGGTGGGTGCCTGGGTCTTGTGCCACAAGGTTGATTAATCCTGACACAGGTTGACAGTTGTTACTGCGGTGATATATTCTACCACACATGTGCAGCGGATTGGAGAGCATTTAAAGTAGGGGTCACCTTTCTGCTGTGAAAGTATCCTTTTAGCTTGATGGCTGTGAAGCAGTTCTGTCTCTCCTAATACGTCAGAGTGGAAATGGTCCTGATACGGTTTGTAGAGATTCCACTCTATTCGGGATCCGGAGTAATAAAACGCTGGCACTTTTCAAATTTCCCGAGAGAAATCTATAAACTCAGAGGTTGACTTATATCAAAACAATACCCAACTCTGTTCTTCTATACAATCCAACAAAGGAGGTGTTCTGTGAGGTTAAATTGAATGACAGATTACAGTTAGTGTAGGCAGAGTTGCCACAGGTGAAGAAATCCTCTCCTGTGATTAGAATGAAACCGTACCAGCTTAAAGTAAATGCCAATATTTTTGTAGACTGACTCTGATATTTTTGTTTTCTTTCACAAAATATATGTAATATTGCTACATTGAATTGAATGAGCTCATCATGTTCTCTGGATAGATTCAGAGAAATAAAGTGTAAGTTCCTCTTTAAACCTCTTTAGTTTCAGCACACACTGCGTGGAACCTGTTTTTTCTGTGAAGGAAGGTTAAACTAAGGTTAAATAATTACAATCGAGGATCAATTAAGCACCTAATAAGGAAAAAAGTTAAGCTCTAATTTGGTGGCATGTATAAAAACAAACTGGAATAATTACCCTTACATTATTCTTTTGATTGACTGACACATTGTTACCATGACAGATCTGTTGGAATGCCTGTTGCATTGCAGAGCAGTCTCCCACCTGCCCTCGGTGCTGGAAGACCCTGTATTGAGTTCCTAACCGGCCCCTGTTAGCTAATTACAATCTCCAGAATGAGATATTGGTGATGGGGATTATGAAGCTCAGTGTGACATCTAGATAGGTAAATGCCATTGGTGGTCTACATAAATGCAGGAAACAGCTAGTCAGGCTGTGATTCATGGTGTTTACCTCTATGGAAGAGAGGAGGAAGAGCATGTCAGATCTACATTAAGAGCTGCTTCAATAAGCGACTATAGTAGCTTGAATCAGCGCATCTTGAGAGAGACTGCAGGACAGCAGAGGTTAGGAAATATACCGGCCCAAGTATTTTGCCGAAGAAAAAGTAATAATAACAACATGAAATTGTTCTCAGGAAAATATAAACGACAATTCAAAATTCTGCTTTGGTAAAAGTTTTGATGTTGCTGATATTAAATGTATTTAAGTGTCAAATGTTAAGGTACAATGACAGCACCAGCAGGGATGGGAATCGAGAACCGGTTCCAGTGAGCCTCTGAGCTTATCGGTCCAAAAGCGCGGCTTCATCTCACAAAGAAAGATGACAACAGTGCTAGTTGTAATGTCTGTAAAATTATCATTTCATGTGGGGAATCCAAGGGTGGAAAACACCAGCAATACGCTGAAACATCTTTCTACACAACATGGGCTTAAATTCCAGGAATGCCATGTATTTGACACTACGCACAAGTGCCACTGCTTCCCAACCGAGCAGCACGTCGGTTACCGGGGGTAAATATCCCATAATAACATTAGCGCCACGCAGGGCAGGCTTAGCGGATTTTTTAAGTAAACCCTAAAACAAACGCTGTACAAATATGCTCTCGTTTCATTTTAGATAATGGCATGACATGTCCTTGCTACGGCTAGCTTTTTCTACTCTGTTTCTACGCTATGTTCAGACTCAGAGGTAACAATAAATAGTTGCGTCCACGCTGAAAAGCCTAGGCCTACTTTATTGCCACACGGAAAATTGATCAGCAATCGATAAAGAATCGGACTGATAATCAGAATCGATAATGTCATCGGTATCAATGAAATCGTATCAATTCCCATCGCTGAGCACCAGGCCCCGCCTCCGCTGGCTACCCTTCTTCCCACCGGGCGATGATGCTTAGAGCTGCACTAATACACCACCGTGTTGACAGACATGCCGAGCTGTCTGCATTTCATATGTAGCCGTAGCTGGGCGTAAGCATCACAATGTGAAGTAATAATTGCTCACACTCGTCCCCTGCCGTCTTGCGGGGTAGGTGGCGTACGCTAAACAGCAAACCTATTAACAAGCTTCTGAGACTTGGCACGGAAGGCCACGGACAACTGCGATGTTCTGTAATACATTCAGCAGGAGCTGTGATGTTTTAAATATTCAGACAGCTATAGAAATCTAAACACCACTGTATTTAAGAAGATGCTGTAGAGACATTTGAGAGAGCTCAAAACATGTTTTCAGTTATCTGTTTTTTAAACTTAAATGTCCAAAAATGTCCAAAGATGCGTGCTCAGAATGTCTGGGATATGACAGTATTAGACTAGTCCCACAGCTGTGGATGAGGTCAATCATTTTCCTCAGCAGTTCCTTTTCCCTCTGAGGGTTTATGACCTTTACCTGAAGCTTTTCATTACTGCATTTCAAACACTGATTACCAGCGATGCTAACCACGTCACAAAGGCTGACCGTATCTCGGAAATATGGAAGACTCTGTCTTAAAAAGTGAAACTCTCTGGACAGTCCTCAGAGGAGAAACAGTTACACACATCTCAATAACAGCCCGGGGGCTGTTCAACACTCTTCGTAGCAGATGGACTTCCTTCGAGGGGCAGAGGGTTTATTGAGCACAAATCCTAGGGGTGTCTGACTAACTGAGGTAGGAAGTTCACTGTGCACACACACTCTACACACACAAACTCACTCTCTCTCTCTCTGCACACACGCACACGCACACACACACGTACACACACACAAACTGTACTGAGCCATAAAGAGAGACCGTTTCCAAACAGAGGGCAGAGAGATGCAGTTTTTGGTGGTGTGGTAGTGCACCTGGGGTTTGTCATCCAGGTCTGGAAGAGGGCTTCCATTTCACAGATGGCAGAGCTGACATTGCCTGTGTGGGCCACAGGCTTTTCTGCAGAAGGTCTTTGATTACATGACCTGGTTTAGGCGTTCCAGAGAGGCATGGAATGTAGAAAACACTCCCTCAGACGCTGTGTAGCTACTTTTGAGAAGAGGAAATCAGGTTCCCCAGCAAATGCTTTGGTTACAATAAGGTGTTGAGGAATACTTTACTCTGTAATTACATAAGATGGCTTGTTTTTATTACTACAAGAAGTTTAACTTATGTCTGACAAACAACTGACAAAGAAACTAATTCACGAACAAGACTAAATGCATTGTGGCAATTGTCACCCAATCAGCATGCCCTTTGTGAGCATTTGTTGGCTAGGTTGCGGGCTTTGAGACAGCAGCGTGATGGATGGGTCGATGGAGCTGGAAAAATCTTCTCCCTGTGACTCAGGGTCAGTAAATACCAACACAACCAGCCCATTTATAGTGAAGGATGCTTCGTCTCAGTGCTGTCACTGCACTTCCGGAAGCAACGCGGCACAAGAGTAAAAATATTTCTCGCAGGAGATTGATCATCTTAGCTATCGGGGGCCACGAAGTGCGGTTCAGACCCGTGAAAATACAGGTCATTGATTTATCACAGTTACTGTTCTATTCATACACTGTAGAGGCCAGTGGATTTAGTGTTGTTACCATCGCATTGATCCCCTTAATCCACTCCAACATTTCATTGTCAACACCTCTGGCTAGGAACATTATGCCCCTGTCAGCATGTTAGCATGAATACACATGGGACAATGTGGGAGCTTAGTCACCAAACCTCACCAATCTAAGGACAAGCATGGAGTAGTCCAGTTTTAAATTAGCTAGTTACACAATATGTTAAATCTACATAACTATTACAGTCGTGACACAAACCTGACTTGTGTGTTCTGGCTGACAGTGTATGCTGTGCACATATTTGGTGCAGAGCTGCTGGCTAGTTTCTAGATCCCTTTCTGGATGTGACGTTTTCATTTAGGAATGACATAAATTTGCCGTTCATATTTTTAGGTTTCTTTGGCGGCCAGTCAAAGGCTATCTTTTCAGAATCACTTACTTGCTGGCAGGACAGCAAGTCTTCAAGTTCAAGGTCGTGAAAGTCAATGAATGAAATCCTATTCAGCACTCAAACAAGCTGTCTTCTTAGTCCCTACTGTTCACTTTTCCTCCTTTAACCCGCCTCTCAGGAACTTTGGGTTCGGAGTTCTTGAAGCCTGATGTCTCAAACTGCGGTCACAGATGTCTATCTATGTTTTTCTCACTATTTAAAATGTCAGATATTTAGAAGAATACACCTTCGGTACGTGCTAAAGCCCAGCAGACCAGGAGTACTGTTGCAGAATGTCTTTTAGACAAACACTGGTCTAGTTATTTGGATCAGGGGTTTAAACTCTCTTCCCCGGTGCAGCTGAGACCACCGTCCCAGCCAGTCCAAACTCAGCTACGCTGACCTTAGAGGCTTCCCAACACCTGCCTCCACCTAATCACAACTGTCCCTCTGTACACACACACACACACACACACACACACACAAACACACACAAACATATGCATAGACAGACATATGCACAACTAGAGAGACACCCACAAACACACACACACACACATATGCATGGACGGACATACATACACACAACTAGACAGACACACACACATACATACACACACACACACACACACACGGACAGACATATGCACACACAACTAGACAGACACGCACACACAAATGCACACATTGTCTCATTAGTGCGCTTGCAGCTCGGTCTCCATGGAAACGCTATCCCGCATAGGT